>JAACNH010006398.1:0-17425 GCA_019447015.1 Hymenochirus boettgeri
CTACAAAACTCTATATCACAATATTTTCATTACAGGTGGTCTCCAATGTCTTTCAGGTATCTAGGAGTAGCAATTAGTCATAACTCTCAAACCATATTTGACCATAACTACGCCTCGATATATAAAAGATTAACAGATCTTTTGTCTAAATGGAATAACTATCCAATTTCTCTCTTAGGACAGATAAACGCTGTAAAAATGTCCATCCTACCCAAAATCTTATATCTATTCAGGGCACTTCCATTGGTTCTGAATAGTCAGAAGCTGGAGAGACTCCAACAGGCAATCAACAAATTTATCTGGCATAACAAAAGGCCACGTATAAAAAGGGATTATCTAGCTAAGTACAAATCCTCTGGGGGATTTGGTCTTCCAATATTAATCAAATATTACGAAGCAGCAAGACTCGCTCAGACAATTCAGTGGGTACAGGGTACAGGTAAAATAGGTTGGGTGGATATAGAAAACAAACTACTTACCCCTTTAAATGTATATTTAATTCTATGGGTTCCATCAAATAAAAGACAAATTCTATCCACACGACTAATCCCCAACATAGTCTCAAACTTAAAATTCTGGGATAGCAAAAACTCCAAATATAAGCTGATCCCAAATTACACACACTCAGTCCCACTCTTTTTCAACCCAGGTTTCTCACCAGGTATGTCTAGGTATTTTGCAGATTACTGGACTCAAAAAGGTATATTCAGATTATCAGATGTCTGTGACTAACAAAAACATGCTAACATGGCAACAATTACAAGCCAAATTCAAGTTACCAATTTATACAAATATATAATTTCTACAACAGGATAACGAAAGATAACCCACATCCTAACCAGTCTAATTTCAAAGGATTTGTTTAAATAAGGACAACATGAGAGGCCAGATCACAGTATTGTATTCCCTGATCTGGCATTCTAGCCAAGAGATTAAGATCCCCCAGTCATAAAGTGGGAAACTAGATTACACACAATTCTAGCTGACTCCCAATGGTTACAAATCTAATCCCAATCTGCTAGATGTTCAGCTAACAATCAACAAGAAAAATCTTACAAAATTCTTTTTGACTGGTATATAACGCCTTCCTATTTAAACAAGATAAATCCTCATTTCTCGGCACTTTGCTTCAGAGGTTGTGGTTCTCCAGCAGGTCAACTCCACTTTTGGTGGACTTGCCCGGAAGTACAAAAAATGTGGGAAAATTGTAAATTATTAATCACTAAAAAATTTTCCACAGACCTATCTATTTATGGCCTTACACAGCGCTATTTAACCTCCCTACTAAGGGATATAATAAGTATGCTCTATCACTTATCATGTATATTTGCTCGGCAGCTAGAGCATTATTAGCGGCTAACTGGAAACAACCAAGCCCAACAAGGGATTCTCTTACAAAGAAGATTTGGTGGGTTCATGATAATGAGTATATGGCCCATACACTACAAAACTCAATAAAAACATGGTCAAAAACGTGGGACAGCTGGATACTGGAAATGGATCCAGATAAATCACTGAAACGCAGCCCAACCTCATGTACGGCTTCCACCCAAAGAGAGAGCAACGGAATTCAGGTACAGCAATAAAAGTTATTTAGATGTTCAGAAATGGTGTTACAAAAAAGTTTATGTATGCATCCATTTATATTGTAATAAAAACAATGAGACAGCAGTATTTTTTTTGGTTTATTGTTTGTTTTTTATTTTTTTGGTATACAATTTTATTTGTATTTTTGTTAAGAAATTTTATGAAAAATCAATAAAAATTTAATGAACAAAAAAAATCAATGGTCATTTTAGATACATGGACACTTCGCCACCTCAGATGATTTTAATTGGCTGAACTTAAAGGACAACTCCACCCTCATAAGAACATCTTTTAGAAAGAATGGCCTCTTTAAAATATGTTGATATATCATAGTTTGTACTATGAATTTATTAATGTATGCCTGCTATGCTTCTGGATGCCTCATGGAAACTGAGCAATTTAGAAACCTGTACTGAGCCTGGGCATGCTCAGAAGAGGCAGACAGGGGATTAACATTCAGTCATTGGCTGTGATGTCAACTGTCAAATCCATAACTGACAGTTACTAACTGGAAGAACCAGGAAGCAGAAACAGGACATTGTGCAGGATTTCAGGTTAAACTTATATATTTCACATTGAAAACTATTAGCGTTTAAGGGTTTTGGGGGGTGATTTACCTGTATGTAAGTTTTCATTTTAGGGCTGGACTTGCCCTTTAACGCAAGAACACACTTATCGCCATTTTAGAAATATGAGTTGTTACTGAAGTGTCAAATGAAATGGGGATCGTGTCAGTAATGACTTTTCGCTGCCTGTGATAGAAAAGTGGTGTAGTGTGGGTATATTGTGGTGGAGTGCCCAGTATGGGGTCCATAAAATTCTGATAGATGCCCTGAGTTAATTGATATTACATGTGACAAAAAGGTCAACAAGCCTTAAAAGGGCAAGTCCAGCCCTAAAATGAAAACTTACATACAGGTAAATCACCCCCCCAAAACCCTAAACGGTAATAGTTTGAAATCTGAAATATATAAGTCTAATCTGAAATCCTGCACAATGTCCTGTTTCTTGAAGATGATTGAATGGTAATCCCATATCTGCCTCTTCTGAGCATGCCCAGGCTCAGTAAAGGTTTCTAAATTGCTCAGTTTCCATGAGGCATCCAGAAGCATAGCAGGTATAAAGTAATTCATAGGACAAACTATGATATATCAACATATTTTAAAAAGGCCATTCTTTCTAAAAGATGTTCTTATGAGGGTGGAGTTGTCCTTTAAGAGACTTCCCATTTGTGCTACTGTGTGGGCTTTGCCACTGTCTAGTGATCAGTTTCACATCTGTTCCAAAGTAACCCTTTGCATGTCAGTATCTGTGTTCCCATAGATTTAATCCCTTCAGGCAGATATTCCTTGAATTTTCTGTAGAATTCAAGGTGCCACCAAACCTGCATGTAACTATAAATTAGCAGAAAGGTGGGGTTTTCTGGGCAGCTGTAACTTTCACAAAGTTTCAAGCAACATTTAAATGCATCAAGCCACACTGAGTGCTATGTTTCAATTAAAAAAAAAAAAGATCTTCCTTTATCCCTAACATTAGCTACACCACTATAGACGCATTTGAGAAGGTTGTTGTACAGGAAGCCCAGCAAATATGGAACAAAGGTGGTAAACAGGGAAATCTTACACAAGGGGAAAATAAAGCACTTAAGTCCCTTATGAGTAATACAAACATTGTCATAAAGCCCGCGGACAAAGGGGGGGCTACAGTGGTTATGAACAAAACTATGTATATTAAAGAAATTGAGAGACAGCTTAATATCACTGAACATTACTCAAAATTGAGACAAGATCCTGTGTTTGAGATACAAAAACTTATTGATAACGTTACACGGGAGGCGTGGCAAAATGGTATAATCTCCAATACTTTGAGGGAATACCTCAACGTGGAGCACCCATGGACCCCCGTATTGTATACGTTACCAAAAGTACATAAAAACCTGTACAATCCACCGGCCAGACCAATAGTATCCAGTATTGGATCCGTTTTGGAACCTTTGGCTAAGGTGCTGGACTATCATTAACAAGGGATTGTTAAACAAATACCCACTTGTGTTAAAGACAGCACAGAATTACTGCAAAAGTTTACCACATTATTATTATGTAGCATTGATGTGGAAAGTCTATACACATCAATAACCCAACAGGAAGGGATTGATTGTATTGAGGAGGCCCTATTGGATACTGCTCTGGAACATGCATTTATTTACTTTTTATTTGATTGCTTGTCCATAGTCCTAAGTAAAAACTACTTCAGGTTTAATGAGGACTACTATATGCTACTCCAGGGCATCTCAATGGGTGCGGCCATGGCACCGGCATTTGCTAACATCTTTGTACATAAATTGGAATTACAATTGTGAGTATAACAGCAATATATTACACTATTGGAGGTATGTAGATGACATCCTCATATTATGGAAAGGAGAGAAATCTACCTTTATAGAGATGGTGGAGGAAGCCAATGGGAAACATCCCACCATGAAATTCACATATGAAATTAAAAAAGATCACATCCATTTTTTGGACATGGACATCTCTATAAGTAATCATACTATATGCACCAAATTGTATAATAAACCCACTGATAAGAATAATATTTTGTTAGCAAGTAGTTTCCATAGCCCACATATAAAGAAAGCAATCCCTAAGGGACTTCATTAGGGTGAAAAGGGTGTCCTCTACAGAGGAGGCATATGAGGAGGCGGCTAACTTCTTAGAAAGAAAATTTATGGATAGAGGTTATAAACGCAGAGATATTAAACAGGTTAAAAAATATGTTGCAGAACTACAAAGGGAAGACACCTTAAAATACACAAAAAAGGAGTCAAACAGGAAAGTGATACCATTTGTAAGCACATACTGCAAACGGAGCCACATGATTAACAGAATTATAAAAAAGTGTTGGCCAATTATAGTGTGAGAAGGAACTGGGTAAACTTACGGAACAATTCCCCATTTTTTGTTATAAAAGGGGGAATAGCTTGAAAGATAAATTGTGCCCAGCGGATATCTTACCAATGAAGTGGAAAGGGGGATCACAAACAAAGAAAAAAGGTACCTTCCCATGCTTATCCTGTATCTGTTGCAATACTATTATCGAAGCAGATCATATAAACCACCCTGCAAATGGAAATGCAATCCCAATAGAACATTGCTCCTCATGCAATACAATACAGGTAGTTTACCTCTCAAAATGCCCCTGTGGCAAGGGATATGTTGGGCAGACTTCCCGACCTATTAAAGAAAGGATAAAGGAACATAGGGGATACATTAGGAACTACAAACCCAATACATATACAGATACAACTGTATCCAGACATTTTTTTGAGAACAATCAAAATCAACTCAAATGGATGGTATTGGAGAAGGTGAACAAACAGACAAGAGGTGGCAATCTAAAAAGGAGACTGTTACAAAAGGAATACTATTGGATTAAAAAACTGGACACGGTTCAACCTAAAGGGCTTAATGATCAATGTAATATCGGTTGTTTTTTATAGCCTGACTAACCTTTACCCGCTTTTTGTCTTATAGATACATATATTGAATTACAGTCTGAATGAATTTATGCCAGAAAGAATAGGTACCTCTGAGTATATATCGCAAATATGAGAATAGCTACAAGATAAGGTAATGTTGTATTTAGGTACACTTTCGGTAAGCATAGTAGGTATACGAGGATAATAGTTACAACAGGCATGTTTGGTAGACATGCCCCTTCATCAATTTTTCTATACACCAGTAGATAGGCCTGATTTGGGCAGTCTCTACTGGATTAGTGTATATAGAGGGCTTAATGATATTTATCCCTAATGGATAAGGTTTTAAGATTGACACTTTTTGTAATGTTATGACACGTTTATTTTTTATAGATGGTAATTCGTCACAATTTGGATATTCATCGCCCATATGTGGTAATAGGAATTGGACAATTTTACTATTTATATGTTTAGCACTTGAGTCACTTTAAGTAATAGACGGGGACTAGAGTCTCTGTAAGCAATAATAGGGAAGAATCCAATTTTAAAAAAGACTGTTTAATCTCTTGCACTTAAATCCACAAACACTTGGAATGAATTTTAATACTTAAGGACTACTTTTGGAATTCACCTTTATCTATAATCTTTTTACTCGCATAATAATTTTATACACTAAGAAGTATGGTACGGAATGAGTTTTATTACGTTTATATTAATGAGTTTCATTTGCAAAGTGATAGAGTTATAAACACTAAATATCTATGGTATGTAATATGGATTGTTTTATATATTTATTGATGTAGACTACTTGACCTTCGTTTCAGAGGAAGTAGTTGGGATGGTCTGTAATCAATTTCCTGTTTTGGTCACTATATAAGCACAGAATGTTCATTTTGGTTTGCACTTGATAAAGGGCGCATGTCGCTCAAAACATGTTGTGTGGATATCTGTGGGAATAAACACTAGCCAATTTAAACATATGGACATCAAGAGTAGTATTTTTAGAAATACTACCGCAGCAATGTGCTGCATTAGGGAGGAAATGGGTGCATAGGAGTAATGGGTGCTTAGGAGTTTAATGCGTAGCACATCCATGTTTTTGCTTATAGAACGTGTCCCGGAACGTATCCCAGTATTTGAAATAGGTGGTATTCAGGCACAAGTCCAGTAAGGAACACACGTGTTCTGGGTTGAAATCAGTTATGCTGGTAAGAGTGTCTTGGCCTAGCCGTTTTCTCACCATGTCAACAGCCTCCTTGGTGGGTATACAGGTGAAGAGAGATGTCACATCATAGGACACCATAGTTTCTTCTGCACCGAGTACTATATCTTCAATCTTGTTGGTGAAATCCTGAAAGTTCTGGATGTGATGCTTAGAACTTCCCACCAATGATCCTAAGATGTTGGCTAGGTATTTTGCCACCTTGTATGTTACAGAGTTGATGCTGCTGACTATAGGTCTTAGCGGTGCCCCCTTCCTTATGTATCTTTGGGTGTCCATATTATGTATCTTTGGGAGTCCATACCCATTCCAGGGTACATAATTGCGACAGATCCTTGTACAAGTCATTCTGAATAGATCAACAAGTCCAGTTAATTCTCCAGAATACAACAGATATACCATGACCTGGATGAATGAGAACCTTCACAAGCATACCTTTAAAGGAAAACTTCACCCTCATAAGAACATCTTTTAGAAAGAACAGCCTCTTTAAAATATGTTAATATATCATAGTTTGTCCTATGAATTCATTACTGTATGCATGCTATGCTTCTGGTTCCCTAATGAAAACTGAACAATTTAGAAACCTGTATTGAGCCTGTACTGAGCCTGGGCATGCTCAGAAGAGGCAGACAGGGGATTAACATTCAGTCATTGGCTGTGATGTCAACTGTCAAATCCATAACTGACAGTTGCTAACTGGAAGAACCAGGAAGCAGAAACAGGGGAAACAGGGCATTGTGCAGGATTTCAGGTTAGACTTAAATATTTTAGGTTTCAAACTATTACCATTTAAGGTTTTGGGGGGGTGATTTACCTGTATGTAAGTTTTCATTTTGGGACTGGACTTGCCCTTTAAAAAAAATATGTTCTTGGTATAGCAGAAACATGGCTAAATAATTCATGTCTGGGCATGAATGAAAGGGTTCTCCTTATTTAAACATGACAGATAATCAAAGAAGGGGAATATGTATGTATGTTAAACAAGAATTGAAACCAAATCTAAAAGATGTAGTAGACAAGGGCATAAACTACAAGGCAAAAACTTCTGAATTGAGAAAGCCAGTCGGGTGACTAGCGAAACGTCCTCAAGAATAAATCCAGTTGATCTAACTGAATACAACAGATATAAGGCGGAAACATTATTGGTGGAGCTCTGTACGCGAAGCAAGAATGTGGCTAAATTAATTGTTGGTGTCTGTTATAAGCCACCAAATGCCAGTAAGGAGGTGGAAATTAATCTCCATATGCAGTTGGCGAAGGCTGCTAGTATGGGGCCTGTTCTAGTTATGGGGGGGATTTCAATTACCCTGAAATCGAAGGGAAATGCCAGATACTCAAAAGGTATCAAGTTCTTAAATTTTATATATCAGAATTTCCTTTCACAGATTTTAGAAGTTCCTACTAGATAGGATGCGATTTGGATCTTGTAATATCTAATAACCCTGAGTTTTTATATGAATAATAGCCTAGGAAAAAAATTGTACATGGATAGAGAATAGGTTTTTGCATCGAAAACAGAAAGTAGTGGTTAATGGAGCTACATCCATGTGGGCTAAAATTCTAAATGGAGTGCCTCAGGGTTCCGAACTGGGGCCACTTTTTTCAAATGTGTTTATAAATGAGTTAGAAGAAGGCATTGAGAGCATGATCTCTGTTTGATGATGACACTTAACTATGTAGAGCTTTGGAAACTTAACTAAACTAAATAATATGCTAGATAATCAAAATAGGCAGCAGAATGTCAGATTAGTTTTAATGTTGATAAATGTAAGATAATGCATTTGGTTTTAACAATACTGGTGCCACATACACCATAAATAGCTGTGCTAAGTGAATCTCTAATAGGAAAAATATTGGGGGGGGTTCTACTAGATAACAGCTGTAGCAAACAATGCCAGACAGCAATGGCTTAAGCTAGCAAGAGATTGTCTTGTATAAAGAGGGAAATAAATTCAAGGGAGAAAAATATTATTCTTCCTCTTTACAAGGCACTAGTGAGGCTTTGTTTGGAATATGCAGTGCATTTATGGAATTTTATATACAAAAGGGACACCTTGGAAATGGAAGCAGTTCAGAGAAGAGCAACTAAAATAATAAAGGGAATGGAGGGGCTTGACTATGCAGGCAGATTAGACAAGTTAGGGCTGTTTACATTGGAGAAGTGACATTTGTGTGGGGATATGATCACTTTATACAATATATTCAGTGCCTCAGTGGTTAGCACTGATGCGTTGCAGCGCTGAGGTCCTGAGTTTGATTCCACCCTTGGACATATCTGCAAGGAGTTTGTATGTTCTCCCCGTGCTTGCGTGGGTTTCCTCCAGGCAAACAAAAAGACATACTGATAGGTTGTATGTGTACATTAAGTGACTAGATTGTAAGCTCTTTGGGTCAGGGCCTGATGTGAATTAAGTTAATTGTAAAGTGCTGCGGAATATGTAGTACTATATAAAATACATATTAATGGGTCATAATACTCTGGCGCATTGTTCACTAACCGGTCATATCAGAGGACTCATGGACATCCTTTAAGATTAGAAGTTTCATCTTCAGGTTCGGAAAGGTTTCTTTATAGTTAGAACAGGTAAACTGTCTTCCATCAGATGTGGTAATGGCAAGTTCATTGAAAAGCTTTAAAGGGCATGTCCACCCTGAAAACTACATTTTAACCCACTATTGGCCCCACTGTGTAGCATTAAAAAATCCTTACCTTACATCCCTGCTCCAAATTTCTACCCTGCAATGGCTCTTCAAAGTCCCAAAAAGTAAAGACCAGGAACCTGTCTGTGTCCCATGTTTCTGCCTCATGTCTCTCCTCCAGGAGAAAAATGGCATGCGTATTGAAGCCCTCCCGTTTCCCTCTCCCTCCCCCAACTCCAAACCCCTTTTCTGTAGTGTAGGGCTCCATCTCCCACCCCAACCGCTATAATTATTTGCAAAAAAAACTAAGCCGATTATTACTTACAATGCCTGATTCCCCTGGCGGTCTGTACTGCCAGAAGCCGCAATTATGATTGGTTGCCTCTCAGCCAACCACGGGCGCGACTGCCGGTCTGGGACCCCTGCTTGCAGTTTCATGCAAGCAGAGGGCCTGTCTGAATGTTGCGAGAAAGAGGCTGTGTAAGTAGTGATCGGCTTAGATTTTTTTGCAAATAACTATAGCAGTTGGGGGTGGGAGAGGGAGCCCTACACTACAGAAATTTTTTACAAAAGGGTGGACATTCCCTTTAAAAATGGGCTAGATAAGTTTCTATTACTAAAAAAATGAGAATTACTGGTATTAACACATATACTACAGTTCTGGTTGGTACAGGGATACTATCAGGGTTATTTAATAAAAGTTCTTATCGTTTAAAATGGTGCTAATTCTTCCCCAACCAATCAGATGTTAGCTTTCAAATGTTAAATAAGATCTGATTGGTTGGGGCAAAATTAGCACCATTTTAAACGATAAGAACTTTTATAGAATCTCCCTGTATATATTATTGAGAATTACTGGTATTAACACATTGTAGTTCTGATTGATACGGGGATACTATATAATATTGAGAATTACTGGCATTAATACATATACCGTAGTTCTGGTCGGTACGGGGATACTATATAATATTGAGAATTAACGCTATGAATACATATACTGAAGTTCTGGTTGGTACGGCGATACGATATAATGAGAATTACTGGTATTAATACATATGCTGTAGTTCTGGTTGGTACAGGGATACTATATAATATTGGGAATTACTGGTATTAATACATATACCATAGTTCTGCTCAGTAGGGGGATACTATTTATAAAAGAATTACTGGTATTAATACATATACCGTAGTTTTGGTTAGTAAGGGGATAATATATATTGAGAATTACTGGTATTAATACATATACCGTAGTTCTGGTCGGTACAGGGACACTATATAATATTGAGAATTACTGGTATTAATACATATACTGTAGTCTGGTCAGTACAGGGATACTTTATAATATTGAGAATTACCAGTATTAATACATATACTGTAGTTCTGGTTGGTACAGGGATACTATATAATATAGTATATAATGTACCCCCTACTGTAAATTATAAGGATATTAGAAGTCACCGAGGAGTTCCGTGACCATATAAAAGCACAAGGCCACAGGCCGAGTGCCTTTTATACTGGGCACGGGACTCCGAGGTGACTTTTGATATCCGTATAATTTACAGTAGGGGGTACAATATCCATTATAACCTACCCCTTCATCATAATTCAAAGACTGACCTGTGAGTCTATGGCTCACTGGCAATGTAATGTGAGAACCCCCTCCCTCCCCACCTCCATGTGCACTATCGAAAAGCCACCCCCCATCACCCTTCACTAGCCTGTCGCGGTACCCTCTCCTTGCTCAGGACTCCAAAAAAAACCCTCAGCCTCACCCCATAACTACTGCCCACAGCAAACTCACGGCTGCCCACGGCTAACACTTACATTTTTAGATGAAGAGGAAGCCGCCATCACCTTTGCTATATGAAGCAAAGTTGAGCTGCACCAGTAACTAAGTATACAACCGATAGCTGCATTCTGTCTGGTTTCACTCCTCGCGCATTAATCTAGTGTGATACGATTGCGGTCATAGCGGCTGGAGATTAATGCGCAAGAAGAGTGAAACCAGACAGAATGCAGCTATCGGTTGTATACTTACAGTTACTGGTGCAGCTCAACTCCGGTTCATATATCAAAGGTGAAGGCGGCTTCCTCTAAAAATGTGTTAGCCGTGGGCAGTCATGAGTATGCCGTGGGCAGGAGTTAAAGGGCATCTACAGTGGAAAAAAACACATTGCCCCTTTGCAAAGTTAAATTCATGTACTCTGTGCTGCCTTAATCCTATCCCTGTCAGTGACTTTGTTAAACCATGGTGTCAGATCTGTGTGCAGCACTCCCCCCCCCCCTTCCCCCTCCCCTCTGTTACCTCCTCCATGTCTCAACTACGGCTAACCGACAAGCTTATCATGTGCAGTAGGAGTTAAAAGTTCAACATCCTGAAAAACACACCCACACACAGTGACCAATAGAAAGCAAGCTGTCCGGGAGACACGGAAGAAGGAGAACAGTACAGTTTACGATCTCTCACTTTGTGACCCATCATCAATCAGGAAAGCTTATATTTACCATCAAAGCTACCTCTCTCCCCCTGCTAATGCGGTTATCTCTAGGTTTATTACAGAGCAGGGAGGGGGGGGGGGGGGAAATCACCTCACAGGGATTTGATTGATAGTCCAAGTGTAGGAATAGAGAAATGCAATCACGTATTCTTCTAACTGGTGTATCTCAGGACAGAGAAGGAATCTGAAAAAAAGTGAAGACACTCTGGGGGTTGTGGGGAATTATAGAACACATGGAAAGAAAGGGAAAAAAAGTTAATTTTCCCACTATAGATTCCCTTTAAGGGGTGAGGCTGGAGGGGGGGGTTGGTGTTGTACTGCACTTCCTGGTTATAATCAGCGCACTACTACGTAGTAGCGCACAGATTATAAGGATATTATCGGCTACTTGGGTCCTATAGGGATCCATTAAGGGGGTAGGTTATATTGGGAATTACTGGTATTAATATATATACCGTAGTTCTGGTTGGTACGCAGATAATTTCCGATTCCCATTAGGAGTCAGGGAGGAGTTTCTCCCATTTAGCTGTTTTCTTTGCCTTCCTCTGGATCACCTGTTCGGTAAGGTAACAGACAAGAGGGACTTTGTCTTTAATTAACCTCCCTTACTATGTTCCCATATCTGTACAGAGAAACCTACAATTATCTGGAACACTGAAAGTAGGAAATAGAAAAACACAGATGTACAAAACTAGAGAAAGCAAATGATTAATTTTGCATGAACCTAAATCTTCCCCACAGAAGTAGAAACAGAAACTCCCAGTTCCTGAGCGCCGCTGTGTAGGTGGGTTCACAAGGTCGGTCCCACGTTTAATATGGTTAAAGGGGTCTCCTATACTATGGGGGAAGCAGGCAGGGCTATTAAGAACATTTGCTCCCCACATTTAACTGTGTCAGGAACTGCTTTAGTTCGGTCTTGCCAACGCTTCCGGGACACCGTGATAATACAAATTGTTCAACCCGCCGCTTTCTTCCTCAACCGCCATTACAAGCTATACCAGTTTCTCCTCCTGGTCTCCATATTTTCTCGCGAGCTTTCAATCCTACGCCCCTTTTTCTGTTAGCGACCGTTGAATGGCAGCTACAGAGAACCAATCAGAGTGGCTGAGGATCCGCGATCGTACGCAGTTGGCTGAAATTAGGATTAAGCGCGTCGTCGTCCCGCCCTAACTGTCTCTGCGCGTTCGCGGAGGAGGTGGGTGGGGGTAAATAGCCTCACTGGGCTTTGGTGCTACAGAGAGCTAGAAGCTTCCTGAGGTGAGTAGTGAACTAATTCGTCTCCTGGCATCTGTGGCGCACTCAACCAGGTGTCGCCATTTTAATGAAACAAGAGGCGTAATTAGCAATGAACGTTACACGCCTTTAACACATTAAACGCCGATTGAATGCTTTAGATTTTTTTGGTCCTCTGGTTTTAACTAACCATGTCTCGTTTTTTCCCTTTAGATCCCCCTATCGGAGGGTTTCTCCAGCTTTGGTGTTAACTCCAGCTCGCTGAGTCGGCGTGTTGTAGGCCAGCTCTGCGCTGCGCCGCCTCTACCTCAACCTTCTCCAGCGCTGCGTGGACTCCGTTCAGACGCCTCCCCTGCTTTCCCGTTCATCGCACCCAGGGCGAGCAGCGTTGTGTTTATGTCTTTATTGGACGAAAACGGTGGGTATCTACATCAGCCAGCCATAAGGGAAGGGCAGATGCCTGGAGCCGTTGGGGCCATTTTAAGGTTCTGGTAGTTGTTATGCAACAGTTGGAATGCTGCCTATCGTGTGAACCGAGCGCAGCCAGTATAATGTGGTGGGGAATGGAGTCTCGCTGTATCGTTGTGTGGCTAGCGCAGTTGTTGCGACAGATTCGCCGAGTCCGTGAAGCGTCCTGTAGGTTCTAAGGCTGTTTGACCTAGTGCGGGCTGTCCTCCGTGTAGGGAAGTCAAAATGGCGGCCGCGCCTCGTGACTTGTAAGTGACGCATTTTGTAGACCGTGGTCTCTCCCGGGGCCTTTGGCAACTGTTTAAAAAGTGGGTGGTGGATTTGTTGGCGCTAGATCGCAATATTGACGGGGAGGATATAAATTAGAAGGGGGAGAGCGCCCTGCGAGTGCGCATGCGTTGACTTTACTTACAAGGCTGACTCAGTGCTGCAGTTGTGAGTCATCAGGCGCTGTTGGCTTTGATATGTCGGCGATCAACTTAACTATTTCTTCCACGTGTTTGTTTCCACCTTTTCTTTGGTGAGTTATCTGGTGCCATATGGGAGGTCGGACTCAGTTTCACTAGACCTCGGATCACACTTCATGCTGTACTGAAGTAGTTACAGTACACCTGTTCGATTTAAGATGCGAAGGGTCTTAGATTTTCTTTTATCTTAATTAAGAATCCTCATATAAATATCTAGATAATATTGGATACCACATAGAGTGCATAGTCCAGTGTAACCTTAACAATATTTTTTTTTTTTTTCAAATCTTGTGTGTAAAGATACCGGCATACACTCTGTAGTAGGCAGTGTTCTAAAGTTGTTTTTTGGTCATACATTTATTCTCTGATGAAAGCTTGATGGCTTTTGTAGTTTAAACAAATTTATTTATCGGTTCCAGGAATATTGATGGTAGATCGGGATTGAATTAGTTGGGACCATGTATTTTTCAAACTCAGGTGTGTTTTAAAGATTTTGTAGTATTTGGTGTCAAGCTTCATGGCCTATTCACAGCAAGCATATCTCAGTGTAAATTAACTTAACAGCTCCCAGTATGCATATTCTCCTGTAAGCTTTTCAAGGGTAGGTTAAAAGCTGGATTTTTAAGCATAACCTACCTTCACTCTCCGCTATCTTGCATTTAAATTGGGTATATAGTCACATGCCAGTGTTGAAAGAAGCTTCTTTTGCACAAAGCCATTTTGTTTTGAAAACAAATTGATCCCCCCCCAATATTTTAGTAATATATGGGTTGATGAAAAATGGCTTGATAGTATGTGAATTGGTCATTCTATGTTTTAGGCTAGTGATGGCTTTATTAGAAAAGAAGTGTGAAAATAATTGTGAGATAGGTTTGTAGGTGTATATTTTCAGATTTGAAGACCAGCAAGGCCAAGCTTTAAATGTTTGGAAATTTCTGCAGCCTGATAGGCATTACAATCAAGTATTTGATGGAAATTTAACAACTAATTTAGAGGTATTATTAATATGCATTGCAGAGAAGCGTTTGCTCACATGAACCATGTGTAGTTCATTGCCTTGTGTAAACAAATTTATTTTTTTGAGTAAAGTAAATTGACATACACACCTTTTTCTCCTACTGGAATACATTCTGAATCTCTGGAGCATTTTCTTTAGTAGATGGTCTCCTCTATTTTATGTCTGACACCTGGTACAGAATGTGCCAAGGGAGGAAAGCTGATGTAATTCCACTGTTCAACTAGATAGATGTACAAGTAAGCTGAGGTTAAACTAAATAGCTACCGTAAGTGCTTTAGTGGAGAGTATGTTTAACCAATAAAATTAGATCGACGTTACATGACCTGTGGAAAAAGGTGCAACGTTATTATGACAACCATAGTTGCTAATAGAAATCTTTTAGGCTAATTCTTACTTTATTGTTGGCATCCCCTTAGTAGTTACAGGTGTAGTGTTATAGCCCAGAAACTGCAGATTAAAAAAGTAGAGCGTATTTATTTCCATAAATACAACCAGGAAATGCAGTGAGTTGGGAGTTTTAACATTAGGAGGCTTGCACGTTATAAGATCTCCTGCAACCCTGGGGGAAGATATTGGAATTCATGTTTAAATTAAATGATTCATATTGTGGATAGTCTTCTTGAATGAAGTATATGCTCTTATTCAGGGCTGGACAAATCATTAACATTTCTAGGAGCCAGCTCCAAAGATTTAGGAGCCAGCAACTTCATACTTCAATTGACATGTGACCCGCCCCACCCCATAGCCCTGCCCATTCTACATAAGACCTGCCCGTTACATAACGGGCCGACATAGAAATGAACAGTGCACATCTCACCTGACCACAGTGCTTTTAAACCAGTTTGCGTAACTTACTGCATTGTAGAATCCTGGTCAGGTAAGATGTGCACTTTACGCCTCCATTTCTACATGAGCTACACAGTCTTTCCAAAAAGCTTTGGAAAGTGCATGGCCACTGCTAAATTAGTGAAAAACACATGCTAACCTAATGGTACATCGGGGTAGCATGGGTTTTGCACCAATTTTTCCAAAACAAATATAGCATTGCCCCCTATGTTTTTATTCTTTTCCACCTACAGTATTATAGCACAAGAAAACAAAATTCAGACTGCACTTCAGATTATACTTCAGACCATTACTACCAGAGAATACTGAACTAGGATGCAATTGCACATTCAGAGGTGACTGCTCCACAAGTGTATCCAGCAGCTCTGAAAACTATGGCTTCACATTGCAGTTTAGATCACTCAAATACCTTCATTTATAATAACCCTCAAGTGGTCTATTAGGTTACGTTCACACTAGGCGTTATTTAACGCAGCAGAACATAATGTCTGTGATTTTGTGTGATGCTCCTCTGCATTAACGCACACCCTTACTTTCAATGGCACCGCTGTGTGTTAACTTAAACTCCTGCATGCAGTGCATTACACTCGCTCAACGCACTACATCGCAGTGGTGCAATGTGAACAGTGCCATTCAATTGCACATGCGTTTTGGTGTGATTTTCTCCAAAAAAACGCTGCTTGGTGTGAACGAAGCCTACATATGATTTCAGAAGCTGCACAATTCAAATAAAAAGCTAATATACAACCATAACCGAAATAATTATAAACCCTTTAAAATCACCACAAAAAAAAAAACGGTATAGGGAGAGGCAAATGGTAAAAGTTAGGTGCAGATGATACTCACATAAAAATAAAGTTGAAGTGGGTCAGTCTCGCAGATCTACTGTGTAATACTGATATCTGACTGCTGCCTTCCTGGTCCTTTAACTTTTATTGTTAGTCATCCTGTGGTACAGCAGTGACAGACTCCCCAGCAAAGCAGTGCTACTCCAAAGGCCCCTAGATCGAGTGACGCTTGCCTCCCCGTGACCTGTGTGCCTCTGCTTATTTCCCTTCCCTCTTTATCAGGGAAATGACCCGTCACACACCAGTCCCATTTTCTCACCTCTCCAAATGCGCACTAGGCCCACAACGCACATAATAACCAATACACAGGTCTACCCTATTGAAAAGCGCAGCAGGATTCCAGAGCACACCAGACACTGCAATTGACAGCTCCTAATAGCTTAGGAGCCACATGTAGTATCCGGAATGTACAGCAAACGGCCAAGGTAATTAAAGGGCAACTATAGTGGGAAAAAAACGGTCTATATACATTGTACAGAACACTAAGTATAAGCTGCCTTACTTTCATCTTGCCGTGTGGCTTTGTTTCTTCACACTGGCTGAAGTTTGTACCAAGCTGTGTAGTCGTCGTTCCCCCCCCCCCCCCCCTCCCCCCCCCCCCCACCAGTAAAGGGCAAAATGAAAAGTCTGGGCATGCTCCGTTAAAAGGACTCTAAATGCACGTGATGACATCCTGTTGACCCCTCCCTTCCAGAGTTAGACTGCAAGCAGTGTGGGAGAAAGTAGCAATATGCTGAAGGGAGGGGGAGAGAGGACAAGTGGTGCTAATTGTTATTTATTTTTGTACCTAAAGTTCATATCTCTCCCCTGCTTAGCTGTGATCATAATCACTGGAGACAGTCAGTATAGCAGCAGCTGTAGTGAGACCTTCACAAACACAGTGAAACTGCTTGTTATCCTCATACATTTCAGTTGCTTTAGTCTATATATTTCATAGATTGCACTGTATGTCTTGTTTTGTATATAGTCTGTATGGTGATGTCCATTTGAGTCGTTGGTTTTGTATGTATGTAAGATTTTTTTTGGGGGGGTGGGCTGTTTTATAGTGTTATGCTCATATTGCTGGGTTAATGGTTTATTGATTGTGTTTAGCACTACAGCATTTGACTGTTGCACG
>JAACNH010006399.1:0-17424 GCA_019447015.1 Hymenochirus boettgeri
TCAACTTCAATTAGCAGTAGTCAGTCAACAATGTAAAAAAGTGGGTAATAGTGGTCCGTCTTAAATATGGGTGTATACATCAAAGTGGGTGTGGGCTTGGAATAGTGGGCGTGGCCAAACAATTTCGTGCACGCACGCTTGGGCATTTTTTTGTTGGTCCTCTGTTTTGCACTTCAAAATATGAAACCCTATCTCTAGGTTGTTGTACAATGTGCTTGACGCTATAAGCTCTTCGGGAGGGCCTGATGGCAGATACATGTAATTTTAAAGTGCTACGGGATGAATGTGGCGCTATATAAATCTACAATACACATGATAAATAATATTGGCCGTGACTTCCCTACCTTGCCTGAAACCGACTCCAATCCTGTTTAGTCGGACACGTGATAGAGACGCCCGCCCCTGAGCTTAATCCACCTGGATACGGAGGCTCGGTGAGGGAACAACTTCCTCGCTCTATTCCCCGTCCGATAGAAACAGGAAGTGCAACCGTCAGTTATGAAATGAAACCTGTCTGGGCCTATACATTACAGTATTACAATAACATCACCTCGGCCATTCAATCGCGATTTTGCTGTTTTTTTAATGGATTTTGTGGTGAAGATCTGTCTGCCAACAATAAAATGTGCCGCCGTCATTTTCAAAGGCAATGCGCGATCTCCTGAAGTTGTAGCGGAAGTGAGGTGTCGCGGTCTTAAGCCAAGATGGCGGGCGCAAGAAGTTTGTTGAATAGGGAATATGGACTGTTATCTTCAGTTGTGGAGAGGTTCGTGAGGGAGTTCCTATTCTATGTGAATTACCTTCATCCCAATGTGGGAGGTTGTTTAAGTCTTAACAACCCCAAATGGAATGTACAGGGGTGGTAATTGAGCATTGCTCCTCACATTAGGGGATAGGTAACAGTAGATTCCAGATGTTTGAAAACTACAACTCCCAGCGTCCCCTAATTACACAGGACTTGTAAGAATGCTGGGAGTTTGTAGTGTTTTCAAAACATCTGGGTGATCTACTGGTGCCTATCCTGGCCTAAATTGTTAGTGTATTATTTTGTATAAAGGAATGGGGGGTGGTCACACTTGTGTCTTACAGCTGTTTGAAACTGCAGCTCCATGCCAATTGCATGCACAGGATATGTGGGAGTATAGTTTTTTTAAAACATCTGTAGGGCCACACCCTCATCTATAACAACTTATTATAATTTACAATTACAACAGCACCGTGCGTCTTCCGTGGCTCTTATCACAAATACACGATCGTTCTCTGGTATTAATCAATTCTAGTTTGTAAAAGGCAATGCACGTTACTAGAATATCTGTACTATAGAGAAACTTTCTGTTTTCTTTTCTTTCTGCAGAAGATGTCAACAGGCATCGGGAAATAAGACGATAATCAGGTCCAAGTCATCTTGTGAAAGAAAACGCACACAGGGTTCGCAATTACGAACAGCAAGCAAAAACAAATTCAACATGTCACCACGTGATGTTAACATTGGCACACCATATGTTAGAAAAACTACAATCGCCTACACAACACTTTTGTGCAGAATGCATTGACGGGTGGCTGGGAGTTTAGTTTATAAAACATCTGGTAGTGCCGACATCATGTACGTAAACCATTTATAGTAATGTGGGTTTTTTGTGAATCGTTGGACAATGTTAATGTTTACAAGGCAATAGTTACAGGCACATGAATGTTCTCATTAATCAGGTCATGGTGATATCTGTTTTAATTCAGTTAGAACAACTTTCGCTAGTCATCCGACTGGCTTTTCAATCAGAATGACTTGTATAAGGATCTGTGGAATTATGTACCCTGGAAGTCCCAATTAGCATATCACAAAGCCAGGTGGTTAGGGACCTTCTGAATGCAAGTTGGGATGCATTGAGGCCTAAGGGGTGTTTCAAGGAATTCGCCCAGGGGAAGGTGTAAAACAGCATTGTACCTGGGACAGACAGCTGGAGACCTTTAAAAGTGTGGATACCAGACGGGCTTTTGTCAAGAAGGGGGTAGAACTATGCCAAGAAAAGAACACGAATACCAACAGTGTATTGTGGGAAGCGAAGACAGGAAAAGAACATGGTCATCACATATGTAGAACAGGGGTCCTCGAGAAATTAAGAAGAAACACCATATCCCTGCCTGCTTATAAACCAAACAACGCAGAGGAACCAAAAAAAGAAAAGTGTATCACACGCTATGTAAAAGTACAAGGTTTCATTAGAATAATAAGTAAAAATTATACATATAATTCCCATAATTCGAATTAAGGTATGGAACAAGCTAGGTAGGTGTTGTGTACAGTGGTGAGATATAGATATGGAACAAGCTAGGTAGGTGCTGTGTACAGTGGTGAGATATAGATATGGAACAAGCTAGGTAGGTGCTGTGTACAGTGGTGAGATATAGGTATGGAACAAGCTAGACAGTGAGGTTGTACTAATGCTGTATTCATGTACAGGGAATACTAAGCAGATTTTGGGTGAGATTGCACCATTTCAGTAAAGGGGCCCATACACTCACCAATCCCAATTGTACAATTGCGATATCGAACAGGATTGGTCTGATAAAAAAATTCCTGTTTGTTGAAATTCGTACGATGATTGTACGATCCAGTGATGGTAATATATTGCTCTATTATCCCACCAGGATTAGTACATGAATGGGCCCCTTAGGACTGGATTCACACTGTACACTTACCCTTAATAAGGAGCTGCAGTGATGTCAGGTGCTCTTTTTAGAATGCCAGGCTGTGTCTCGGGAACCAGGGGCGATATATAGTCAAGTGATGCTGCATTTGGTCTAGATAATGGCTCCAGTTTTCAGGCTTTACTACCCCTTTACTGCCTGAAACCCTTTTCGTTTTTCTCAGGTTCACTCCCACCACAAGCGCCAGTCCCATGCGCTAACCACACTGATGGTACCAGACGGATTCCAGGGCCCCTTGCACATTCCCAGGGAGACCCTGGAATTGTTTGCTGTACTGTGCATAGAAACCAGCCACTATGTGTCTTTCGTTAAATACGGACCGGAGAAGGGCAGCTGGATGTTTTTTGACAGCATGGCCGATCGACATGGTAAGGATCCATTTCTGCTCGCAGGCAAAGGACGATGGGACTTCAATAAAACATTGTCATTGAACAAGACGATCCTGTTGGTTTGCGGGATGGTTCCTAGTCTAATCGGTTTTATTGACCAATTCTATTGGCAGGTAACGAGGACGGGTACAATATCCCCATGGTAACCCTGTGCCCCGAGGTAGCAACCTATCTGGCATCTCCACTGGACGATCTGGCAGAACAGAACCCCCGAGACATGAAGGGAGCGGCCAAACGGCTCTTCTGTGATGCCTACATGTTCATGTACCAGAGCAAGCGCATGGCGCTGTACAAATGAGCGCCCGATTCCCAGCAATGTGATTGGCCGTTGCTAATGCCCGGGTGATGTTTGGAGTAGAGACAGGAGGGGAGATTGGGCGAGGGGAAACTTCCTCCTGGTTGTAGCACTTTATTTCCCAGCAGGCAGGATGCTCCTCATGAATTCGGGTGCCACATGCTGGCTATGCACTATTTGTGACACTGACTGGTTTGGTATAAAGAGTCTCAGGGTTCTACCAGCTGCAGCACCTTCTATTGCCAACAGGGGGAGCTGTGGTACAGTTAAAGGGTACGTTGTTCTGCATGGTTCAGTTTGGCTTTAACAATTATTAAAAGGGGGAAATAAATAGACAAATCTTTATCTACCTGCCAAAGAATCTGACACATTTCCATACTGTAAAAGGAATGTGAAATACCCCCCTGTAATATATTGGTACAGACTGCACCCCCTAGTGGCGCTATATAAATAAACACATACATACATTTCAATTCAAAACATTCTGGGAGGTATACATGAGATTTAAAGGGAAACTCTCGCCTTAAAATGAAAAATTGACATAAGATTTACATGTTGGGAAGTCAAAATCTCATTAAAGATCCATTGACACTTTACAGCTTTCCACTAACTTAACTTTAACTTACTACGGTAAACAATGGTACTAAGGGGAATGATTGACAGTTTTAAACCCGGCACCTGATAATTTAGCCATTTTGGGAAATAACAGCCAAGGGCTTTAGAATTATAGATTTGGGGCGGGGGTGTTTTGTAAAACTCTTGTTGGAAATTTTAGGTACCGATAAAGGGGCAATACTGTCGTTACTGATGGTATTGGTTCTTTTTTGGTACTGTCCCAATGCCCATTTCTCATGAACTTTCAACGTTGGCATTGGAAACGGTAATTATGGCCTAAAAATTCCTCCTCAATTGTTAAGTTGTATGGCAGCTCCGAACAATCTCCATATACTTTATATAGGGTGAACATTCGGGGCTGTGTGTAGATTCTGTCATTGGCTGTTAACACGGATCTTTTATTATCGGGCTATTTGTCAAATCTGCATAAATAAACTGTTAATTATTCCCGGATTGTTCTAAGGGACATTATGTTTCAGGTGAGAAGCTGTAAAGTGTGTCTGTGTGAGTTTGACTGCTTTAGGATAAGGCTTTGTACACCGGCGCAGATACTCCAGGTGACCATCCAATGTTTTCGCAATCTTGGTTCGTTGGCCTGAAATATCTGCAGCACTATCTTTCCTGGACTGTCCAATCAGTTTCCCGGCTGGATTGGATTAAAGACCAATCGGACATGGTGGAAAATCATTGTGTGGTCTTTTGGACCTGTTAGATGCATCGAATGGTCAGCCAGATTGAAATATCTGCCCGAGTGTACCCATCTTAAAGTGACAGTGCCACTGCTGTTTATTCGTCAAAAAATCTTATCACTTCTTTTTTTGGAAGAGTGTGTCCCTTTAAAGAATGATTACAGAGGAAAAGGCGTGGTCAGTGACGTGGCGCCGCATCCCTGTAACATCTGTGTTCCTCGTACTGACAGGAGGGCTTGGTACTAAAAACCAACAGCATCACCTGGTTAATGGAGAAGTATATTATTTAGTATATAATTTTGTTTTTTAAATTATTTCCAAGAAAAAGGGCAATCAAAAACCATTAGTGTGCCTTTAAGAAAGATATAATAGTAATTATTAATGAGATCTATATTTATATTGAGATGTTGAACAGAATGCTGGGATATTTCATTTTTACAGTTCTACCTAATCTACAATGTGTGCAAAGTAATTGGGACAAAAGAGATTCCTAGATGCCAATGAATAAATGAATGTACCAGCAAATGATTTCAGACTGCAGGAACTTTTCTTTCTTGTTTTCATTGGTTAAATGAGTTTAATTAAATGAATAAATGCAGGATAAATATGGTTCGTTCCCCTGTATCCATAAGGTAGGTAAATGGGTTCATGTGTGGACTTAACTGTTGCATCAGGCAGGAAAGTAAACAATAAATTTTATACAGCAGATACAGATTATTAAAGGGACACTATCCCGAAAAAATTACTTTGCCTCATCTTAATCTATAATCGAATACATGTAAGTAGTGTTGCTGCATGCCTTCAATCCAGCACACATTTTGTTTAGGAGCAGTATCCCCCCTCCCTCTTTTAACCACTCCCACTTCCATTTGACCTGACTTTTTCCCCACAAACCAGCTGTCAAGCCTGCACACAGCATACAGCATTCCAACTGTCAAAACTCTGTCACCATTCCAGCTACAGTAAAACTACTCACAGAAGAATAGTTTTTGAGTGCAAGGAACTTGATTGACAGCTGGAATATAAGAAGTTGTAGATTGGATATCTAAAGAAATAGGGGGCAGATCAACAAAATAATGATACAGTGGTGGTTGGGAAGAAATATAGTTTCCAGTTATGGTCAATTTAAAATAGGCTATTTTTCAGTATAGATGCCCTTTAAGGTAGGGTAGATTTTTAACCAGTTGAAGAACTATAGTGTGTATAAAGTTATTTTAAAAAACAGTTTAAACTAAAAGTACCTGAGGCAGGGGGGTAGGACAGGTAATTCCTACCTCCCAATATTGCTTCCCTTAGAAGCACCAGCACAAAGAAAACTGTTTCTGCCAGGCTTCCTCAGTGCTTCAGCTCTATCTTTTATACAGGAAAGTCCGCAGATAAAAAGTGTGTGAGATATTGATAAAGGCCTTTAACAGATGATCGTAATAGTACGATTGCCTATACAATACCATTGCGGTAGTCCACTATAGCTGTACTTCTATGATAATCCAGGGTTTCCGAAGTTTCCAATATGTGGGAAAATTTGCACCTCTATGTGCTGTAGCTCCTCAACAAAATTATATTGGGAGGTAGGAATGATCATTCTGACCTTCCTGCCCCTTCATGTTTTTATATATATGATGGATTTTATACACATGATGTATTTTTGAACTTTGACCTCTAGATGTCCATCTTGTAGTGTGTGAAACTCTATATATAGCACTAAGCACTTGGATTGTTCAGTTTTGTTTGGTCTGAAGAAGGAACCACACAGGTTCCGAAACGTCACTAGTAAAAAGTTACTTCTCACAATCAAGACTGGTGTGCCTAGCATATTTTTCCTTTGGACCTTCCTGCCCCAGGTACTTTTAATTTTTAAACAATTGTTAGAGCATCGTTTAAAAAACAAAAAATGGCAAATTGTACAGAAGTTATTAACACAAAGTGGGAAGGAAACTTTTATTAATATCACATTTGCTACAATTATTCCATCTAACCATTTTCAGTAATTGTTCTCATAAATACATTTAGATAAAAATTGAGTGAACCTAACACCTGTATCCACATGCACTCTTCATTAGTCCTGACTCCAATGAGGCAAAAAAAGGCACTCCAGTGTTAACGATTAGGATTCATTGTGGCTTCCATACAAGGCACTCTCAAGAATTAGTGTCACCCATAACAGACACCAGAGTTATTGTCCTGATCTATTGACTACCATTAAAACTAGAGTTCCCTCAAACTGAACTAACTCAACTAATCCATCATCTAGATCTGTAGACTATCCCATGAACAAGACTTACTCAACTGACCTATCTTCTAGATATGTAGATTATCCTATAAACGAGACTTACTCAACTGATCCATCTTCTAGATATGTACTTTCCTGTAAACAAGACTTACTCAACTGATCCATCTTCTAGATATGTAGATTATCCTATAAACGAGACTTACTCAACTGATCCATCTTCTAGATATGTACTTTCCTGTAAACAAGACTTACTCAACTGATCCATCTTCTAGATATGTAGATTATCCTATAAACGAGACTTACTCAACTGATCCATCTTCTAGATCTGTAGACTTTCCTGTAAACAAGACTTAGTCAACTGATCCATATTCTAGATCTGTAGACTATCACATGAACAAGACTTACTCAACTGATCTATTTTCTAGATCTGTAGACCGTCATGAACAAGACTGTCAACTGATCCATCTTCTAAATCTGTAGACTATCCCATGAACAAGACTTACTCAACTGATCCATCTTCTAAATCTGTAGACTATCCCATGAACAAGACTAACTTGGTACACACTTTGATAAAGGGACCGTTTGTTCCTGATGCCAACCAACATCTAGTGTCTGAGTCTATAATGGTCGTTACCTTCCAAAAAGTTAACAATTATATATATCCCAGCTGGATAATAATTTGCTATCAACCTTACAAACATTGCTGGAATGGTGGAGGGTAAGAACTTACTGTATGACCAGCTTTACTGTCTGACAACAGCAGAGGTTATCTAGATGTAGGACAACATTTATAAAACAGCTGCATCGGTACATTACTTTTCACGGAGCCACAAATACCGCCGTTACTGTGATTTTGCCTTAAAACAGGAGGGGGCACTGGGAGGAAAGATAAACCTTACAATGTATTTATTTTCTGTAAATCACATGGCAAGTAACAGTGGTAACTCAAATAAATGTAAAAAGGTCAATCCTACTAATCTCCAATAGAACTTCTCACAGCAGAACAGCTCAGAGTATGGCTGGTCCATAAATCAGTAACAAGTACAAGTCTTCTACCCAATGGATTTTATAAAAATTGCCTTATCTACACATCCTCACTATAGAAACAATATAAACCCGTCTACCAAAAAACAAAACATTTCTCTCCCAACCTTCCACAATATTGATTAACTGACTTATCTTTCCAATTACTGTATTCTCCAAAGAAATAGTTTCTTCCCTACTATCTCTCATGACCCTTTTATTTAGATGTTTACCTTATACGTAATGTCTATCCTAAGCAACGATTCAGCAGGTAAAACTGCTCAATGTTAAGCTGGGTACACACAATGCAATCTTTCGTCCCAACCAACTGTTCAACATTTTCGACCAGTTGGCTAGGACGAAGGACTGTTGGTTGTGGATATGTTTCGACAAAGAGTGCGGTCCAGAGATGACCGAGCGATCATGATTTTCTGACCTGTACGGACATCCATTTGTCTGATTTGGACAAATTGAACAGTCGGTTGCGGACGCCCCCCAAAAAAACAATATTTTGTCCCAACCGACCGATGACGGTTGGCCTGAAATATTTGATGGTGTGTACCCAGCGTGCACGTCAGATATAACTTTGTATTGATGTACTGTTGAGTGTTTGGCCAATATTTTTTGTTGCTGTCATAAGTAGAATGCCTTGTCTCACTGGGAAGCACTTTCTAAAAAATATATCCAGCTTCTGTTCAGTAAACTTCCAAACAAAGCCTCAAATATTTCCATATATATATATATATATACTCTGGTACATGAAAGGAAAATATATAACTTACTTTATATATATATATAAATGTGTATTTTAGATATGTATATGCATCATTTAGACAAGGTCATATTTGTTCCCTCAGGGGAAAAGTGAATCTGTAGCCCTATTGCACAATTGGTTCGTGTTAAAGGGAGGGGCAATGGGAAATACTTTCCCCAACAGAGAGGGGGAGCCCTTTAGTGCAATTATGAAACAATAGTTCAAACCAAAGTGTAATCCCTGCCACATAAATATGAAATGATTTGACATTGCCTTGGAATTTGACTGGGGCGCGCCAGGCCCTACGGAATAAGGCAGTTTGCTGCAGGATGCAGGTTTCACAGGAGGCGCTTTCTAAAGTGCTTTTTTTGCAGTTCCATCACGTCTGTCCTCAATACATAGACTGGCTCGAGAAAGTTGGATATTTGATAGGAATTGTAGCTCTTTAGATTTTCTAGGCATACAACTCCCTTACTCATAAATACCCCTTAGTTCATTTCAAGACAAAGGCACAAAACGACCGTGTTGACGTGTTTTGTCTCTGTACCGACAGGCTTCACCTATCGAGTTGTGGTGTATCTATACAATGAAGTGTATATTATAGAGTTGCCAGTATATTTAATAAAATACGCTATATTTCCCTTTAAATTGGGCACTACTTCATTTTAATGACCATTTCAAACAAGAAACATTTGAAATGCTAGTCAGCCATGGCTAGGATTGGGGGTGTTGGTGGAAGAGCAACTCGCATCCTCCACCAACCGATAATCACCAAACTACCATTGCTACGTTATTGGCCTTTACATTATTGCAGTGTTTTACATGGGGTAAATAATTAGCACTGTTGACTGTAACCCATCTCCCCCCCTAATATACTATATCAATTGGTCACTATTGTCTGTATGGACTAGCTGGAATTATGTAGCAGCATATAATATGTAGGCAAATCTCCAGTGTAAGTGAATCTGTGGGGCGGAAGGATTCACAGTGTATAGTGACGTTCCTGGGTCTCAGGGTAGGAGATGGCTCTTAGATGGTTTGTATGTCTGCCCCACAATGCAAAAGAATAATGGGATAAATAATAAAATAATCCCTATTACACTTATAGTAACAGCATTTCTAGGGATACATTTCCCTACCACCAACCCTGCTTATTATTCGCGCAAATTAGTCTGCAACTAACCTCAAAAGAGAAAAGAACATCTAAGAATTGATGCCAGCAGGACAGACCATGATGAAAGTAACATGGACACATGATGTAAAATACATCCCCCCTTTTTTTTGCTAAACTTATCGCGTGTAGAGGATTCCGTGTGCCATTATTAGTATTAGTAATGAAAAATACTTTCCCATGGCCTCAGCCAACGCAGTGGATCCACCTGAGGCTCAGAATCTTCTATTGTGCAAAACCTCTACTGGAATTGTTCCCTGAAACAATCAGATCTGGACCATCACTCCCACATACAGAATTGGATTTGTCTGTGGTGCCCAGACCACGAGAAGCTCATCAATCCAAAAGGTCCCGGCGAGGCGCACTAGTACACCACCCCAGTCACCGCAAAGGCTAAACACGCCTCAGTTTACCGCATGTGTCCAGGATCTCCAGTCTTACTTGTGGGTATCTTCCAGCAGACAAACTGTGCCAAACAAGATGGGAGAAGAATCCCCTGTCCTTTTCCACTGATTTATACAGGCACTGAGAGGTCCAGCATGAAATATTGGCCTGGCAAAGGCTTATGGGTAAAAGTGCAGTTTTAAAACAAGAGACCCTGACCCTATACTAACTACAAACAATTGACTGACTGTGGTCCATAAGGCCTGTTTTATATTAAAGTATATTAAACTCCCAGCATCCTCCTCTGGACTGTGGGATAGACATCCTTGAGAAATACTACAAGGGAACATGGACATGCTCATATATACAGAATCTGCATATTCATGTATTATGGGGTACACAATGTATCTATTCTATACTTTACCCACTACTATAAAATTCCCAGCAGCCCTGCTAGACTCTTGGATTTCTAGATTTACATTTCAGTATGCGGATGCCATGTTCCCCGTCCCATCTACAGATGGAGCACAAAGAGTAGAAATAATGGGTAGGGTGGGGGGCTAATGACTGGGCTTAGGGGCGATGACTGGGGGTCCGGGTTGCTGCTCAGTTTCGGTTGTTTACTAATTGTCTGTCCCTCTTCTTCTCCATCAACCTGAACAGCATTGGAAGAAAACAGAAAAGAATCAGGGGGCGATTTCTTAACAATGATAAAACTCTGAAATATATAGAGCAGCGATGGAGGGTGCTGGGCTACTAAGTTTATATTGCTTTATTTAGTTCTCCTTTAATTGCATAAATTCAAAGCTTACAAACGTGCAAGCATTAACAGCCAATCAGGTTGCTTAGCTTCACATGAAAACCCATCACTGCTTGTTTGGACAGAGCATTCCGATTGGTTACTCACTTCCTGTTTCGCACTTCTGTAAGTTCGATGAGTCTCTCCTGGGCGGCTCGTAGTTCGTCAAGCCTTTGTTGGTAGCGGAAGTCACAGTTGTTGGCCCGTTCGTAACTGGAAACCTGACTGGACAGTTCGCTGGCTCTGTCCCTCAGCTGTTGAATGGAGGTGTAAAGATTCTCATCATCTTCCTCCTGTTTAGGGAGGGGGGAGGAAAAGGGTTATCCGGGAAAACGGTATTATTTATATTTGTGTAGCTGGTCGGCCAGCGGACCACCCTTACCTTAGCATTGACTATCTCTATGTGCACCAGCAAGGAAGCCAACTCCAACTCCTCACTGTAGCTGTTCCTTAGTGGCACTGAGCGGTAACCTGCAACACAGCAATGATTCCATATAAAGTGGACGGGGGGTTCTCAGTGACCAATCAGATCACTGGATGTTTCGCTGTCAGCCATTGATTGGTTGTAAGTTTCAGTCCATCTCACCTGTTTTTAGACTCTTGACCGGGAAAGTCGCCTGTGCCAGGAAGTTGGGGTCACTGAACATGTCCTCCTCGTACACGGCAAAGCGCAGGAAGGCAAACTCCGGGTTGTCAATGTCAAATACAAAGTGTTTCATCGCCCACACCGGGTTCAGTCCATTATCCGCTAAAGGAAGGGGGGACATGTAATAACATTATAATAAATAAGTGTGATATTTTATAATGGGAGCTGCAGTGGTTATATATCCTTATAAAAATCACTCAGCTATGTCACTAAGTGACTCATTTCTTATATCCCACTGCCCCGCCCATTCCAGTGGTCATGTCTGGACAATGACTCAGCATTTTTTTCCGTGTTTAACTTCACTAACAGAACCTGCTGGAGCTGCTTCCTGTCACTTTATAATCAATGTCTCTCTCCTCCTCCACAAAGATTTGTTTAACCCCATAGATGCTGGGCTGGGATGTTCCTTTCTACTGGGGTTACAGAAGGTAGCTTGGGGGATTTAAGGTGGAAATAGAGACAAGGCTAGAATTTAAAATGTGAATGGGGTGAAGAAATCCGATACTTATGTATTATAAGAAATAATGCGCCACTTCACATTATAATATAAGGACATTACGCCACCTCGGAGTTCCCTGACCATATAGAAGCACGAGGCCATAGGCCATATCCTTATATTACACTGTAAGGGGCGCATTATCCCTTATATAATCTAGTGTTATCTGGATGATATACAGGTTCATTATTTGCCGGGGGTCTAACAGGCAACATGATCATTGGTAGGAAATCAAACATTATTTCCAAATGTAATCACTAGGCCGAAGGGTTGGAGTTGCCATATTGTGGGTATAAATAAGGAAATTTTCTACATAGTAAACATTTTAATTTCTGCTTAAAATCTTTGAATTCAGCCAATTTCCTGAAGGGGATTCTGGGAAACTGTTCTGTGACCACGTCCAATCCTTTTCACTCACCTACAACTTCCGACTTGTTTTTGATGTTGTCGAATTCCGACCCACAAACCTCCACTTCCACAAAGGGACAGACGATGCTGCGACCATTCTTAGGAAGGTGCCGGGCCCCCAAAATCTGTAAAACGTGAATGAATCCAACAATATAAATATCACCACCCCCCATATAAACAACCACGTCACCCCTAATTCACCATCAATTCTCTACTAGCTGGGGGCTGCCTAATGGTGACTCCAAAGACAGAGGACATTGCAAGGCCTGATGGGTAAAGAAACCCAGATACTTGCCTGAATCTGCACTGTGATTGGCTCCAATATCTTCAAACTGTTCTTATCGAATGGGTCAAAAAGCTCGTCCCTCATGATGTCTGGCTGAAGGACATAACCGGATCGGCCTCCCAGCATGAAAAGTGATTGGTTGAGCTGCATCGGCTTGTCTGATGTCACAGGTCAGAGGTCCCAATAGAGAAGAACAAGGCTTTGATATTTCACATAGAAACTTATAAATGTTACTACTTGTGATACCCATCCTAAGGCGCATCACTATACTGAACTACTGCCCACTACAAACTTACTCTGCTGTCTCACATTACTGCAGTGCTGTCTGCAATGTCCTTACTCTGCTGTCTCACATTACTGCAGTGTTGTCTGCAATGCCCTTACTCTGCTGTATCACATTACTGCAGTGTTGTCTGCAATGTCCTTACTCTGCTGTCTCACATTACTGCAGTGCCGTCTGCAATGTCCTTACTCTGCTGTCTCACATTACTGCAGTGCTGTCTGCAATGTCCTTACTCTGCTGTCTCACATTACTGCAGTGCTGTCTGCAATGTCCTTACTCTGCTGTCTCACATTACTGCAGTGCTGTCTACAATGTCCTTACTCTGCTGTCTCACATTACTGCAGTGCTGTCTGCAATGTCCTTACTCTGCTGTCTCACATTACTGCAGTGTTGTCTGCAATGCCCTTAGTCTGCTGTCTCACATTACTGCAGTGCGGTCTGCAACCTGCAGTTCACATAGCAATGGACCAATAATTAAAAATCATGTCACTTGTCATTTATTTGCCACTGACCCCAACTGCTATATTCAGTTCTTTATTACATATATTTCTAACCAGATATTTAATATTAATTACTGTCCCTGTGCTCTACCTTTCTGGCAGAGGTTTCTGCCTCCTCCACCTGCTCAATGAGTTTTTAGAAACTTGAGCACGTGCAGGGGAGGCAGCAGGTAAAACAGCAGTCAATCATTGGTTGTGATTGACAGCATGGAGGGAGGAGCCAACATACTCCGCCAGAATAGGGACAATAATTATCGTTAAATAGTTAGTAATTAGTTAGTAATGCAGGTAATAAAGTGCAAAATGTATCATTTGGGGTTGAGGGAAGATAACTGACAATTGACCAGTTTGTTGTGTTTAGGGTGAACTTGCCCTTTAACCTGCTCAATGTAAATGTGCCCATTAAGGTTGTTCCGTGCAACACATCTTCCAATTTGAATGTGTACCTGGAGTCTGAAAGTTTAGAGCTACCAGTTGGCTGCCACAGATCCACATGGGGAGAGGATCATAGTTGGAGGAGTCTAGACGCTGTCCCTTGGGGTAAACCCTGCTTAGCTGCCGTCGATTGTACTGCAGGAACTTCTTGCCCTTGCTACGGTTCGCATACTTCTCTGCCTTGGTCTCGGGGAAGGAAGACATGTCTCTGTAACAGGCCTTCTCCGTGCCGATCTCTAGTGACGACAGATAAAGGGCTCTGTGTATTGGATAACCTGTAACTGCCTTGGTTATTGTTATTATATAGTATTACTGGGATGTAGGAAAAAAGAGCTGCAAAATGAAGACTGTATCTACCTACTGCCGTCACAATGTAGGACCATTTGGCTATCAGACCAGCCACCTCAGTACTTACTCTCCTCATCAAATGGAACTGGACGGCAATAAACCACCAGCTCTGACAGCTCCAGCGCAATCTTCTTCCTCCTCTCCATAATCTTCCCTTCCTGCATCTGCACAGACAGAGAAGGACACGGCCCAATCCAATATATTATCGCAGAGACTAACAACATGGCTGCCATCCACCAGTGGCTACTGATAGGCTCAAGGGGTTAATGCAACGAAACCCAGTACGTAACCATTAATAAACGTAACCCTGTACCTATCCTTTAATAAACGTAACCCTGTCCCTGTACCTATCCTTTAATAAACGTAACCCTGTACCTATCCTTTAATAAACGTAACCCTGTATCTATCCTTTAATAAACGTAACCCTGTACCTATCCTTTAATAAACGTAACCCTGTACCTATCCTTTTATAAACGTAACCCTGTACCTATCCTTTAATAAACGTAACCCTGTACCTATCCTTTAATAAACGTAACCCCCCTGTACGTAACCTTTTAATAACCGAACCCGTACCCTCCTTTAATAACGTAACCCTGTTACTTCCTTTAATAAACGTAACCCTGTAAACCATATCCCTTAATTAAACGTAACCTGTAACCAGCCTTTAATAAACGTAACCCTGTACCTTATCCCTTTAATAAACGTAACCCTGTACCATAACCTTTATAAACGTACACTTACCTATCCTTTAATAAAACGTAACCCCTGTACGTTAACCTTTATAACGTAACCCTGTACCCTCCTTTAATAAACGACCCTGTACTTAACCCTTTACTAAACGTAACCCCTGTACCTAACCTTTAATAAACGTAACCCTGTTACTTTAACCTTTATAACGTAAAACCCTGTTACCCTTCCTTTACTAACACGTACACCCTGTACCTATCCTTTAAATAAACGTAAACCCTGACCCCTGTAACCTTCCTTTAATAAAACGTACCCTGTAACCTCATCCTTTTAAACGTAACCCTGTACCTATCCTTTAATAACGTACCTGTAACCTAATCCTTTAATAAAACTACACCCCCGTTAGTAACCTTTAATAAAACGTAAACCCCCCCGTACGTACCTTTTAATCAACTAAAACCCCCGTACGTAACCCTTTAAATAAACGTAAACCCTGTAAGCTATATCACTTGGATAACCGTAACCCTGTTAATCTATCCTTTGAATAAACCGTTAACCCTGTATCTAGCCCTTTTACTAAACTAACCCTGGTAAACCTATCTTTTTAATTAAACGTAAACCCTGTAACCTTATCCCCTTTTTAATAAACGTAAACCCTGTCCTTATCCTTTTAATAAAACGTAACCCTGTACCTATCCTTTATAACACGCGGAACCCCTGGTACCTATCCTTTAATAAACTAACCCTGTACCTATCCCTTTTTAATACACGTAAACCCCTGTACTTAATTCTATCTTACTAAACGTAAAAACCCTTTACACTATCCTTTAATAAACGTAACCCTGTACTTTCCTTTAATAAACCGTACCCCCTGTACTTATCCTTTTAATTAAAACGTAACCCCTGTACTAACCTTTAATAAACTTAACCCGGTACCTTCCTTTTAAAATACACGTAACCCTGTACTTATCCCTTTACTATTAATAAACGTAAAACCCTGGTACCCAATCCTTTTTAATAACCGTAACCCTGGTCACCTATCCTTTTACTTAAACCGTAAACCCTGTAACCTTATCCTTTTAATAAACTTAACCCTGTAAAACCTATCCCTTTAATAAACTAACCCCTGTAAAACCTATCCTTTAATAACGTCACCCTGTACCTTATCCTTTTTTTAATAAATAACCCTGTCAAACCTATCCTTTAAATCAACGTACACTGTACTTTAACCTTTTTAATAAACCGTAACCCTGTTAACTATTCCTTTTAATAACGTAAAACCCGTAACCTCATCCTTTACTAAACGTACCCTGTACCTATCCCCTTTATAACCGTAACCCTGTACCTATCCCTTTTTAATAAAACGTAACCCTGTACCTAATCCTTTTAATAAACGTTAACCACCCCGTACCTTATCCTTTAATAAACGTAACCCTGTACAGCTATCCTTTAATACGTAAACCGGGTACCTATCCTTTAATAAAAACGAACCCTGTACCTATCCTTTAATAAACGTAACCCTGTACCTATCCTTTCAATAACCGTAAAACCTAAACCCTGTACCTATCCTTTGTTAATAACTACCCTGTACCTATCCTTTAAAATTAAACGTAAACCCTGTAACCTATCCTTTTTAATACCGTACCCTGTTACCTATCCTTTTAAATACCCGTAACCCTGTACGGTAAACCTTTAATAAACGTAAACCACTGTAAACCGATCCTTTAATAAACGTAACCCCGTACCTATCCTTTAATAAACGTAACCATGAACCTGAAGGTGGGTGCAGGATACCTGATCAATACCCCTCCAGATGCACTCTTAACTAATTTAATTACTATTTTAATGCCATTTTTTGGTGTGCTTTAATATTGTCATTTTGAGATGACCCTCCCCTGAACTTGCTTACTCCGACGTCTTCCCGCGTTCCTGAGTGGGCCTCTCGTATTTTTGGTCGAATCCCAGTCGTTTTGGAATTTTCCCTCCTGAGTGGGTCCCGGGCCTGTCCCACATCCAAGGATTGAGATGGGTGGGACATTTGCTGGGAGTGGATGGTGAAAACGTGAGGCCGGGAGCTTCGTCCCTCCTTGGAAAGAACTAGAAAAGAGAGGGAGAAAATGGACTGAACCAATCATGGTGGTGATTGGGGGGCCAACGTTTCCCATGAATTTGTAATAAGTGTGTGTATTACATTAAACTGTTGACTTGTTAATGTGTAACAGTAATGGTCCTATGTACATAGACCTTGATAGATCATTCCTACCGAATGTAATTTTATAG
>JAACNH010006400.1:0-17421 GCA_019447015.1 Hymenochirus boettgeri
ATATAATACGAGTAATCCTCGTAATTCGAAAATTTTGAAAATACGTATTTACGAAAATAAGAGACTACTCATATTTTCTAAAAATCTTCGAAATACGTATTTTCGGAAAAAATTTAAAATACGAAAATTTCGAAATTACGAGAAATTCGCGGTTCGGAAGTCCAAAGGCGGAAAATCCAGAAAAATCCGCCGTTCGCAACGGGATAAATCTCGCGGTGGATCCGGTTCAGATTCGCGAACCGGCCATCCCTCCTCAGTGGTTCATAATTAAGAAGCAACTTTTTAGTTTTTTTTTTGTGATTTGTTGAGAAAGGAACATTAAAACATTTTCATGAATTGCTTTTTATTGGCTGAGGGTGGTTCTAAACGTGCAGTTGGAGCAGGACTGTCCAGAAGACAGCAGACATAAACATTTTCAAATCCAGAAACACCCCTCAGTTTTATCATCAAAAGAAACAATGCATTTACAAACTTTACGTAACATGTTATGTAAAGCTCTCTCAAAACAGTTAACAAATAAGGATGATGTTCTACTGGTGGTCAGCAGATTGGGAGTAAATTTTGGCCTAGAATTCAGTTATTAAAACCAACACTCTTCCAAAATGCTGACATTTAAATTTGAATCTTAGTTTTCTGTATTTCTGTACATCCACGTTCCCTTGAACTGTATGCGTATAGTAATGGCTTTAGTCGGAACCTGTCAGAGGAGCACGGGTAAGTTTAAAGATTTCCCACACGGCTCCTGTTAGATTAATTAAAGACTAGGTGGTAAGACATACGCCTCTTACCTTCCATTCTTTAAAAAGTGAAAAAAGGGGAAGTACAGATTTTCAGTGGAGATCCCTTTAATTACATTACTGAGTTTACATTTTTCTCACTTCTTATTCATTATTACAAACTTACTTACCTAATGTGCTTCCTTCTCTGTAACCTATATTAGAAAATAATTGTCAATAGAAAGAAAAAAAGCTCAATTGTTTTGTCCACAAATGAATTTACAAGTAATAATGAATTTAATATTTTTCCTTTTTCTTTCTTAAATGGATATTCTATATCCTATTATTTTCCAGGTCTTTCTGTATTATTATACAAAAGAACATAGACATGATCCAGTTTGGTTGATGAATAAAAGGTTCATTTTCTGTGCTTTGTAGTAAACCATTTTCCAAGAGAACATTAGTTCAATGTAGGGAAATTAACAATACTCGTGACATGTAAAGGAAACAATTCTAAATGTGTGCTTAAACTGTCAAATGACTTTTATAGGCTAAAGGGCAATAAAAATCCATACTTACTTTTCCCATCCACTCCCAAACCCCAAGATTTTTTAGAGTTAATCACTCCCCGCTGTCCCTAGAGCCACTAATATTTATAATTCCTGCCACAAAAAACCGATCTGTGTGAGACACTAGCATTTCTCTGGAATCCAGAAGTTGTGACTGTGAATGGACCAAAGCGAAGTAAGAAATTATAGCGATCTAGCATTTTTATGTTGGGGGTGGGCATGTCCTTTTATGTAGATCATAGTTGTCCAGTCTCACTTAATTTTAGTAAACTAGAGCTTGTATGCTTTTGACAACAAATTCCAGCATTGACTAGAAAGAAAGCTCTTTCTAGTCAATGCTGGAATTAGTCGTCAAAAGGCTATGTATGAAATGCTGGGAATTGTAATTGATTGACTAAGTGGGATCAGACATTGCATATTATTTTAGACGAGATAACTAAATCTATATTTTTTAAAAAATACAAGTTTTCTCTATCATCTACTACATCATGCTATCTCATCTGTATAATTAAAAGCTGAGGTTTTCTGATGGAAATATGCTTCTTTTTAATTAATATAGCAAGGATCTATATATAGTGATTGATTTGTTCACGTTTGAGGAGACTAATTTATTGTAAGTTGTAGTATAACCTAACCCTGAAAAATTAAGCATAAAAATGTTTGTAAAAAAAAATTTACACTTCCAAATTGGGCCCAGTTCCATTTGGATCTTTCAGATACTACTATGGAGCTACTTTTAAGGGTTACCGAAATACAAGGCTACTTTCGAGGGTCACTATATATTTGAGGCTACTTTCGAAGTTACCGAAAGTATCCTTGAATATACATGTGGAAGCTGGCGTGAAGGAAGTGCAACATGCACCCTTCTTTGGAATGTTACCCACAGTAACATCTACAGGTTGGCTTTCGATAGGTCAAACATGCTTAGATCTGTACTACTGAGACTGAGACAAAACAGACATAAATAAGGTCCTGCAAACAAGAAGTATTTATTTATATGCACAGAGAATACCAATGGCATATTATGGCAGAATAAAGAAGAACCTTTGGACAACACTGAAGTCCTCTTCATAAAAACAGAATCTACTGAATACCATTCTCTAGCATATTGCTTATCTCCCCACCCATTACCCAAATGCACTCTAGTTCTTTAATATGATTTTATTTTTATAACTTTGTGGCTTATTTTAAATTGCATTTCTATCATAATTAGCTTTAATTAGAAGATTTTGGGGGCATTTTATACAAACAGTACTTGCTTTCTGCATGTGGAAAAAAGATGTGCATTTTGCAATGGAATGGCAATTTATTGATGTTTACCATGGCAATACCAATTAAAGATAAATTAATCATAGCTACAGGCAGGTACTGTACAGCAACGCAGAGGATTCTAAATAGTTAACTATGGCAGAGCTACGAAAGAGGTCTATGAAATGAACTAACAGCTTTTACTTTGACATGTTTATAGACATCTCTTATATCTTCCAATATAGACAAACAAATAGAGGCCTTTCCTTTTCACACTGTTTATTTTTGTAATAAATAAACAGTAGGTACATATATACAGGTACTTGGTAAAAATTTAGTTTTTTAAATAAAGATTTGTAACCAATTCTTGCTGTCCTTGTGGATTTACCATTGCACCAAGTGCACTCAATAAAGAAACAAAAGATTTTTTTTTTTTTTAAAAGGTTACCTCTTTACATAGAGGTTTTGTTGATGTCACATCTTCCAACCATAAGGGATGGCTGAAAGGTCTCAGGGTCATACAAGTAAATACAATGTATTTGGACTTACATTTATGGACCTGTCGTACATTACCGTAACGCGATACAGCTAATTGCGATAACCACGTTCTTAAATACGGTGCTTATAGAGGCTAAAGAAACTTGCATCAGTGGTGCATTATAAGCAATTGCTGGATAAAGCTTTATATATCTAAATTGAGTGCCCTGACAAAATCAATATTACTTTGCTTTATTTCAGCATTTAGAGGAGATTCAATAAAAGTTTTATGTTAAAAATGGTGCTAATTTTGCCCCAACCAATCAGATATTATTAATATTTGAAAGCTAACATTGATTGGTTGGGGCAAAATAAGCACCATTTTTAACAATAATAACTTTTATTGAATAACCCTGTTAGTGTTTGTCTGCTTAGCCAACCATATTGCTGGGGAACTTGCTCTATGCTAAAAGATATGGAATCATTTGTTCATTTAGTGCACATAAATTTTTATCTTTTTACATATATTTTATATGTTACATTTATTATTTTTATTTTCACTTTTTCATCTATGTGCTACTAAAATAGACCTTATTTAAAATACATTAATATATAGTAAACCCCCCGTATTCCTTCTGTTTTTGTTTAATGTTTAAGATCCTAGAATACCGGTATCTGTTGTATTCAGTTAAATCAACTGGAATTTTAGTTTTTGCAGACGCTTCGCTAGTCATCCGATTGGCTTTCTTAATTCAGAATGACTTGTACAGGGATCTGTTTGATTTTTGCACACGCAACCCAAAGTAATATTATGTTAACACGGGTTTTACCCTTATTTTAGGGCACTGCGCCATTTCCTGTAAAATACAATAACCCGGTTTGTTAAGTTTTACGCTACCTCATTGTTTGTGGACTTTAAACTAGCGCAAATCCCTGATTCTACCTTTATACAATTCCGGACGCAATCGCGTTTACACAATTACGCCATGTTGAATCTCCCTGAGATTTTTTTTTTTTAGGACCATTAACAGTTTATTATGATTATAGCTTTGCTCCTTCCTAAATACAGTTCTATACAGCATGACATCTACAGGATATATTTTCAGTACATTTATTTTTGATAACAAGTACCTCGTAAATCCTAATACAGAAAATGAAGTGATGATATTCGGCAGTGTTAACACAACATCCATTGATGTGGAAGTTCTCATGACAACACATTGGTTGATGTGAAAGCTCTAATAATAATATTTTATTGCGAACATTCCACAAGGGAAGTGTACAACATATTTCCAATATACTGTATTTTATTGACTTATTAATATCTACAAATTTATTTTAGTTAGTTATGTCAACCTGTGGGAAGAAAGCCTAATCAATTATGAATACTATGATATAAAACACCTGGGAGCTACTTTTTTTAAAATTAATTTCGAAACCTTGTCAGTTTAGGAAATATACTATTAAATAATTTGTAGCACCAATCAAACATTAGGTTGTTAGTCGGTCACTGGTAGTTAGATAATAAACAATTTGTTGCTGGCAGATATACAGCACAGGCAGACCTGTAAACGTTTTATTACATAAAGGTGCCTATCCACATCCGTTGGATCGGACGGGATTACTGAATATCACCAATGCATATTGAGAGGAGTGATGGGCATCATGGGAAATTGTTCTGTATAAAGTATACGGAATGATCAATCTCTATATCTGTTGAATTCAGTTAAATCAACTGGTTTTAAAGTTTAGTTCTTGAAGACGACGTTTCGCTAGTCTCCGAATGGCTTCTCAATTCAGAATGACTTGTACAGAATTGTGGCAATATGTACCCTGGAAAGTCCCAATTAGCATATCACAGCCAGGTGTTTAGGACCTTCTGAATGCAAGGCATGGATGCATAGGGGCTAAGAGCAGTTTTCGAAACTGCCCAGGGTAAGATGTTAAAACAGCATTGTACATGGCAGACTGTTGGTGTCGAACCCCCCACCTCTATTTAGGCTTGGTTTCTTTATTTTCACATAAATGGCCTCCTTGAACTAGTCATGTTCCATTGCCAAGGTGATGACATTACAATATTCAAAGGTGTGTCCTTATATCCTTAAGATGCAGGTACACGGCTGAGTCCTGACCCGAGGAATTGGCTCTTCTGTGCTGGGCCATAGTTGATGCAGTTGCTGTTTGGTCTCCCCACAATACAAATCAGAGCATTCTTCCACTGCACTCCACTGCATATATGATGTCGCTTTTCTTGAGTTTCGGTATTGGATCTTTCAGATATACCTTGCCTGCCTCATGTCTTGTTAGTTTTTTATAGCAGACAAGAGCACAGTGTTTATCGAAAATTCTGCTTATTTCTCAGAGACCACACTAGCATGCACGACTGCGCAGGATCCCTGTCATTTTTGGGTATAGGGGTGCATGCAAATCACACACAAAATATTGGATCGCAGAGGTTTGGACACCAGTGCACCTAGTGTGGCCGCAACAAATGTCCAACACTAGCCAGCTCTTACACTAGCCAGTATCATAGATGGGATAAAAAGGCAGAACTAGATGGATGGATGTCTTTATTTATCCTCCAGTACTACTGTTACTATGTATGTACTGCAGGTATCCCACACCTCCCAGCAGTTGCTGAAGTCTTCCAGATCTTAGAATGGTCCCCTCACCCCGAGAGACCACTCCAAACTCCTGCGTCCAAACTTACCTGCATTCTTTACCGACGGATGGCCCACTTTTCATCTGGGATGCCTCAGCCACGCCCCAGAATACCTCTTCTATGCCCATAACCATGCCCCTTTGATGACATTTCACACATCAGGTCAAGCCCCATCCCACCCCCACCATGCCCCTTCTCTCCCACCTGCACAGAAGCCAAATTCGGCAGGGTGGGAAACTGAACCTAACTGGAAACTATAATTTTTTTTCCAACCACCACTTTATCATTTTTTTGTTATCTGCCCCCTATTTCTTAGATATCCAATCTAAAACTTCTTAATTTCAGCTGTCAATCAATTTCCTTGCTCTCCAAAACTATCTTTCTGTGAGTAGTTTTACTGTAGCTGTAATGGTGACAGAGTTTTGACAGTTGGAATGCTGTATGCTGTGTGCAGGCGTGACAGTTGGTTTGTGGGAAAAAAGTCATGTGGTGGAAGTGGGAGTGGTTAAAAGAGGGAGGGGGGATACTTCTCCTAAACAAATGTGTGCTGGATTGAGGCATGCAGCAACACAGGCAAACCAGAGTAAGTGGACTTACATGTATTCAATTATAGATTAAGATGAGGCAAAGTAATTTTTCAGTATAGTGTCCTTTAATTAAATGTATCAGGAGAAACAATATATCCTAGCGGCACTTGGCCACAACTATTTACCTGTGCACATCCCATGATTCAATAACGTTGCACACGTCACTGGGTGATGTTATTGCATCAAGGGAGACGCGCTGGTTAGTACCGGGACTGAACACCTACCAGAAGAAAACGTTATCGAAGACGAAATAGAAGCCAACCAGCCTTTTTTATTGCATCACAAAAGCTGGCTACTTCCAAAAGATTTGGAAGTTGTGCAGCCCCCACAAATGAGTGTTAAACCCTGCTACCTAGTATAGCATTGGGTCGCGTGGGTTTCACACTAGTTTTATGGGGAAAATTAGCTTATTGTATCTCCCTGTATGTGTTTAAATAAAGAATTAATAGCAGGGACCTTAGCAAACCCTGCGCCACATTCAAAGCATTAAAAGGGGATTAAATTAAAGTTCTTATTGTTAAAAATGGTGCTAATTTTTCCCCAACAGTCGATGTTATTTACCATTTGAAAGCTAACATCTGATGGTTGGGGCAACTTAGCACCATTTTACGATAAGAACTTTTATTACATCTCCCTGTATATTGCAGATCTATTTTTATTGAATGGACCATAACTAATGGTTATTTAAATATTGGCATGAGATTTGTTGCTGTTTTGAAATTTTCCAATAATTTATCATTCTTGATAAACTAAGACCAGATCCACAACATGATAGTTGTTGGAATACTATAAATATTACGATGTGACGGAATTAATCTAGGTGCAATACTAAGGATGTACAGTAGGTAGGTAGGTGGGAAGCAGGGTTGGATATGGCCCCCAAATTAAAAAAAAAAAACAAGCATTGCAAGCCTACAGTGATTGCATGGCACATACATTCAATATCTTCAGTGGATTGTTTATTGGAATGTTTATCTTACATTTCCTGTTTCAGAGAATTTAAACATTCATCCAAATGCTCAGAAACAGGGCAGTTTAGTATAGAAAATGTCAGTGTAATGACCTTTTTTTAGTTCTTTTTCTTTGCTTCTTTATTGTATGGTAGGGAGGGGGGGAAAGTTCACATTTCTGATTTCAGGTCCCTAAACCTGACATAACTGTATGTGGAAAACATATGGTTATACTTGAACATGTCAGGTTTATATTAAATGTATGCTTTGCTGCTTGGCTTTATGGAAATGTATTCCCAATGGTCTCCAGCAAGTTCACATAATGAAAAACTTCATTGCCTCAGGGAACTGTTATTGTATCCAGTTCTGAAAATTCATCCTTCTTTTTAATTATTATCATTCAAGAAGCATTTGATATTGTCTCAGGATACCTCTGGTTTCCATTGCAGATGTGGCTTAAATCTGAAAAATATTTTCTGTCCATACTATGTAAAATGCAGTAACACCCAGTTTATATCTGAATGTGCATAACTGAACTCACATGAACTTAGTTCAATTATGAGAATGTCATTTCTGTTTATATAGCACTGCCCTCTCACAGAAAACACATTACTTGTGTCACATGCGATGTAACTAGAAAAGTTAAACATATAGGGGCTAATGTTATACCATATTGTGGGTATATATAATTTGGAAACTTGGACTCATCGCGGATTACTATTAGTGGATCATTATTTTAGACTGAGTCAAAATCACAATGCATGGTCATGTTGGTGCCATTTGTTTATTAAGTCAACAAAAAACAATTCTTTGGTGTCAAAACTATATTTAGTTGCCAAAAAGACTTTTGTGGGGAACAAACATACATTTTGTCTACAACAACAAAAAAAATACACTTTGGTGACAAAACTTATTGAGTTGACCAAAAAAAGCTTTGGTACAAAACATGCCTTTAATGTACACAAAAAACATTTTGGTGAGCAAACTAATTTGTCACCAAAAGAAATTTGGTGGTTACAAAACACATTTAGTAAAAAAAAACAAACAACTGTAGCACCAAAATATATATTTTGATGACCAAATCTATTTTGGTGAAAAATGTACCGTGGATTGAAACAGAATATTTTTTGTATCAAAGAGTGGTGAAGAGTAACGTTATCTTGCAAAAAGAAAATCGTGTAAACCAATACATCTTGGAGCACAAGTGTAGGTTTTTAGTACACAAAATGCACTAAGGAAAAACAAGCATGCCTTTTGTCTTAAAATGCAATTTTGTGGCACTAAGATTTATGTTTGGTAATGGCAAAGGCAATAAAAATGGTACATGGCAAGTTTTCCCTTAATCTTAATTAAAAAATATTTAAACTGGTAAATTGTTTACTTTCCCTTTAATCTCTTCAGAAAAAAGGTGTACACGTATGACTCTCCATAATATATTTCCCTTTAAACCTTTAATAAGAAAATCCGGTAAATGATACACTTTCTCTTAAAAATGGTAATTGCCATGCATCCCATTTAATCTCTTTAATTATAATTGCTTGTAAATGACAAAGTAGAAAAGTCTTAACACAGTTTTTCATTGATTACTACATAAAAAAAGAGTAGTAGTACATGACACTTGCCCTTTAATCCATTGCTTTCAGTTTATTTTGGTGCTCCATTGTTTTTTTTTGTTGACTAAATGTCTTGTTTTGTTACCACAGAACTAATAATAGTTTTGTCACTAAGCATTTACTAAATGTGTTTTGTTTCTACTGAATTTCTTTTGGTTTACCACATATATTGTTGTCACCAAAGTGTGTTTTTTTTGTTACAAAATGATCTGGGAACAAAAGGCACCCCAATGGTCAGTATTTTTTTGAGTGGTCATAAAATACAGACACAGTGTCAAATATCAATACCAGAGGTATTTTGTGACCATTATTGCGGATATCCCACATACTACAGATAAGTAGCATGGGGCAATAAGACTAATTAAAAAAGGGAAGTTTAATTATAAACTTGGAACTTAAAATTTGGCTTGAAATGCTTGTGCAGGTTTTAAAACTCAATACCTTGCTATAGTAATGAAAGAGTATATTTAAATTTCATAATCAATTCTGATTAAAATTAAATACATATATTTTATTATTTGTGTTGTAGGTTGCCATGGAAACAAAAAAGGTGGGTGTATCAGTAGGTTTGTGTGTCCTGGGTGGGATTAGGTAGTATGTTTTTGCATTTTAGACCAGAGTTGTGAGTTTATATAAGTAGGTGTGTGTACCTGTAGCTGTGTGTGGTGTGGGGGTATGTTTTTACATTTTAGACCATAAAACAAAATCTTTTTTGATGGATTAGGTAGGTATATTTGCCATGGAAAAGGAATGTAGGTTGGGTTTTGAAGGTGTATCAGTAGGTGTGTGTACCTGTGTCTGTGCAGTGTTAGGTGGATTATTTTTGCATCTCAGACCATAAAACTAACATTTAGATATCGTTGCCATAGGGTAAGGGTAGGTTGGCTTAAGAGGTTAATTATTCAGTGTATGTACCTGTCTCTGTGTGTGTTTAGGAGTAAGATGGCTGGACTAACCACAATAAAATATTTTGAAAAGTTTAGTTAATTACAGTGAAAATAGCAATGGTAACTTACTATAAATGTCTCTGGCATCTGGGAAATAGTCTGGGGAACATGTCCATATTAACAAAACTGTTTAAATGCTAACTTCCCCCATGATCGGGCATTGTCAGGTTTCTGCATGCTACATTGGAGGGTTATCTGCAATTTGAGGGTTCCAGATGATACATCCCCGGGTAACAAAAATCGAATGATATATTCGAGGGTTACTGAAATCAACAATATACATTTGAGGGTTCCAAAAGCGAACAACATTCAAAGGTTACCGAAAAATTCATTGAGAGTTATAACCGAAGCGGCACATTTGAGGGTGTCATGACAGTGTGTAGTGACTTGCACAATGGGTTAACTATAGGTATTAGTTCATGGAGTCGAATCTTCTTTTCTAGAACATGTGGGGCTGAACCATGTTCTCTACAGCCAGTTACAAAGAGGTCACCTTAAAGGGACAGTTCAGTGGAATTATCAATATTTGTTAAATTGTTAGTTGTGTGATGCCTTCTTAGTTATTCTACATATTTTCCATTTTAAAAAATCAGTTGATTTCATACCCTTTGCTGTTCCCTGCTGTTGAATTAGTGAGCTGACATTTTAGGTTCTAATGGTCCTTCTTCTTCCCAGGGTGCACCACATCCTTGGAATGATCCTAACAGTAATTTCTACTGATTGGCTGTTGGTTGGGTCAAAGATGCTCAGATCTCTACTGAGCAACTGAATCAACCCAGGCACTGTGTCAAGGGCAAGCCATAACAGTCCTACTAGGGGTCCTGCAAACAGAAACTCAGTATTTCGGTTGCATTTATTTATATACAGACAAAATGCTGAATTGGCAGATTAAGGTCATTGGGATGAAAAATACTGCTATTTTTCTGAAAAGCATATGTATTTGCACTTTTGCAAACTTTTGCATTTCTCATTCTTACACACTGTTTATATGGATCCAGTGTGTAAGAATGAGAATTTAAAAGTTTGCTAATCGTATTGAAGTAAAAGAAATTTAAAAAGGTTAGAAGTTAGGACCTTCCAGACTGGGGTTACCTTACGTGGTTGGAGGCTTTTCATTCATGTGATCACAGTAATGTATACTAAAACCCCTTTGTTTATAAAGTATGCCAGTGTGCAGATATATTGATATGTATGGGGCCTAGGAACGTGCATTGATTATCTTTTCTAGTTTGTATAAATGTTTGACCAGATCAGTAGCACTTCCGCTAAATGTAGTTGTAAATTGGCCTAGTTGGAGTGCTTCCACAATCCTTGTATTGTATATATATATGTTTGGTTTGTGGTGTTGTATATTATATATATATATATATATATATATATATATACAGTATATATATATATATATATATATATATATATATATATATATATACCACCACCAGGGAGTGGATCAATTTCCAAGGACCATTCTCTGGAAGAATCACTTTAAATCAACAACAATACATTTATTGTATGTTACAAATCAATGCATTTCAGCCATCTTACTTTAAGTCATCATCAGGATACAGAACTAGCACACCAATCAAATAAAAAGTTAAGTGCTCTCCCTCTGAGTTTGTAGGAGCTACCAATTGGTTGAGGGGTATACAATATTTAGATAGGAAAGGTGTATTGTATAGGGCATATTTGTATCTCACTATTACCATCTACATTACCATAAATATATGTTTTAAAGCATAGTACTCATTTATATTAGGTACATGACAAAATATAATAACCTTATAAAATGTACTTACTTGCTAAAACCCGTATTTTAATATGGAATAGTCAAAATGGAAGGTTTAGTCACACCTCTGCTAAACCTCTGCATGTGTTTAGACCAATTAAAACTGAAAGGAAGTATAAGCAGGGGTGTAGGAATCACTATAGTACCATATCAGTTTGCATTGGGCCCAGAACCAAAGGGGACCCCGTCCAGGTCCCCAGCAACATGTCCACCCTCCTTAGAATAATTTTACCTCACGAATTTCAGCCCCACAAACCCCATTTTTGTTTTACTTAAAAAAAAATCGAAAGAAACAGAGTTTGTGGGGCTGAACTACATGGACTGCGCTATAAAATAACTTGCTGTAGTTTGGCTGGGGGAGGGTATGAACTGCACCAAACTAATGTTTATGTGTGGTAGGTCCCATCTAAAATCTTGCTATGGGGCCCGTTATAATCTACTACGCCACTGAGTACATTAGGGTTTTCAGACGTCCGTTTTTTCCAGGTCCGGTAGAATTTTTCAAAATCGGGGGAAAATTTTTTTTTTTGAATGCTTAACAGTAATGCGTGTTTGCGCATGTGTGCTCCGCCCCCTTACCTTGCCGAGGCAACTCCTGACACTGGAGGAGACCCGTGTCCTCCAAATCGCACCCCAAACGCTTTCCTAAGGAAGTGCAGGAGATGGGCACATTCTTCTCAGTCTGTGGGCCGGGCAGGGTATTTATAAATAAGTTTCCTTTAAAAAAACCTTTAATAAAACCTGGCCAGCATACTGCCAACAGTTCCGGATCCTTAACAGAGATAGAGGTCATGTGACACCCTGCCGGTCTCTGCATCTTTATGAGGCAGTAAAGGGGAGGGGGAAGTGTAGAGGGCTGGCGCGCATGTCGATCTCTACAGAACTTCAGTCACCAGATGACTAGGAGGTAAGGAGTGCCATAGGAATCAGATAATGTGCTGCTGATATATTGGCAGGGGACCGTCTTAGTGCCCTAAAAATCTCAACTTCCTTCACTGGACCATGGGGGGTTTAGGTCGAGAAGTGGACTGGCCTGTTTGTACGGGGGAGATTGTTGATCTGAAGAAATTAATAAATATTTCCAGTAAATGTTCAGCCTCTCTATATGGGTTAGTGGGAAGGCTGATTTGATACCCAGTTGCTGACCTGTATTTAAGCCAGGGGTTTACTTATAACCCTAATATATATATAATTATTTATTTTATTAATTTTAACCACTCTACATTATCACTGCACAGCTAGACAATGCTGTAAATTGTAGTCCCTCAGCTTATACTATCTACCATCCATCCATCCATCTATCCACCCATCCATCCATCTATCCATCCATCTATTCATCCACCCATCACTGTGTCTATCTATCTATCTATCTATCTATCTATCATCTATCTCTGTGTCTATCTATCTATCTATCATATCATTTTATCTATCATGTATCTATCTATCTACCTCTGTTTCTATCTATCTATTTATCATATATCTATCTATCATCTATCTATCATCTATTATCTAGCTTGTGTCTATCTATCTATATATCTATCATCTCTCTGTCTATCTATCATCTGTCTATCTATCTATCTATCTATCTATCTATCATCTGTGTCTGTCTATCTATCTATCCATCTATCTATCTATCTATCTATCTATCTATCATCTGTCTATCTATCTATCTATCTACTATCTATCTAATTATCTATCTCTATCTATCTATCTATCTATCTATTATCTATCTATCTATCTAACTATCATCTATCTATCATCAATCTATCACTATTTTTGTGTCTGTCTATCTATCTATCTATCTATCTCTGTGTCTATCTTTGTGCCTATCTACTGTATCTATGTTATATGGTTATCATCATCTATCTGTCTATCTACCACTAGCATTAGTGGTCTTTAAAATGGGTGTTACGTCAAAGTGGGTGTAACCTCAAAAGTGGGTGTGTCTCTGAAAAGTGGGGCGTGGTCAATTGTTCCTGCCCACGCTTACACGCACACACGTTTCTTCCCTGTCCTCATTTTGTATTTCAAAATCTGGAAACCCTAAGTATAAGGATGTTACTGTTTTACACACAAACTATGTGCTGTTTGTAAAAAATGTGTCAATGTGTCAAAACTTCTGAATGCCAGAGAAATGTGAATCAGACACACACTGTAGCTGCATTCACAGCCTGTAGGGGGAGTCCAGTTGCTAGCTGCTAGACAGGAAGTCATGTCTGCGTATGATAGAGGATAGAATGGAAAAACATTGCTTTTTAACGATACCTCGCCTTTATAATATGCCCCACAGTCTATACAAGGTTATTGTCCTAGGTGCAAACACCTGCACACACATATTAAATTGGAGTGGAGGAGTGCGTTGAACTTACTGAGACCCATGTATATATTTATACAATAAGTTTTGTTGCCACTGATTAGAGATGGACACAAAACCGAACTCGAACCCGTTTTGAGACGAACTTCATGAATTTTCCGGACTCGCGGCTGTATTTTTGATAATTATCGATTTACGGGCCGTTCGCTAACCCTAGAATCTATCATTCACTAACCCTCGAAAGTACGTTCGTTTACAATAACTCTCGAATGTACGGATTGTTTTTGCTAACCCTAGAGTGTATCGTTCGCTAACCCTCGAATGTAGCCTTCGATTTTTGGTAACCGTCAAAAGTAACGTTCATTTCCGTAACCGTCGAATGTATGTATCGTTTGCTAACCCTTAAAGTATCATTCATTTTTGGTAACCCTCGAAAGTATCGGTCAATTTCGGCAACCCTCGATTTATCGTTCTATTTTCGCTAACCCTCGAAAGTATCGTTCAATAACCCTCAATATTGTTTGTTTTCTGTAAGCTTTGAAAGTGTCGATCAATTTTGGTAGCCCTCGAATTTATTGTTCTATTTTCACTAACCCTCGAAAGTATCGTTCGGTAACCCTCGATTGGCCGTAACCCTCGAAAGTAGCTTGCGCAAAACCCGCAATTGCCCACTCGTGTTTAAGAAGGTTTTTAACAAGTTTTGGTGACAGTGACATGTTCCCCAGACCATTTCCCAGGTGCACAGCCATTTACAGTAAGTTACCATTGTTAGTTTACTGTAAACCATCCAAACTTTTGAACTATCACTCCCCCATTGACTTTAATGGGTCTGAATTTTCAAACTTTTATTGAAGTTCGAAAGTTCGAAAACGGACTGAACTTTATGAATGTTTGGCCATGTCTAGCACCGATTCCCCTATAAAAAAAAGATATCTAGAAAGATATAGGGGGTTATTCAATAAATTTCTATCGTTTAAAATGGTGCTAATTTTCCCCAACCAATCAGATGTTAGCTTTCAAATGTTACATAAGTTCTGATTGGTTGGGGCAAAATAGCACCATTTTAAACGATAAGAACTTTTATTGAATAACCCCCATAGTATGCTATATATGCTATGCTATATAGTACTTTACATAATGACGTCTTTTACACAAAACTACTCAGGTTAAATTTTCAAGCTCATTTTTACATCAACATAATATAAGCATTAGTCAGTCCATGTGTTTTCCAAACAGAAGGTAGATATACTTTTTTTTTGTGGTATTTCCGCACACCTCAGGCAAAGGTTAATTGCAGTGCAAAACAATTGCATCATTAGAATGTTGGCCTAAAGGCGTATTGTGTAACATATAAAAGACAAAATCTTGACTCACTAAAGTAGCAATCACATGTTAATGAAGAAACAGAGAGAGAGAGAAGAAACCCATTATTTTTGACCAGTCTGTTGTTTTGCTGTATACTAGGTAAAAAAAACCCTAAAGTATATTTTATTATTTTTACCAGATTTCATTTTTGCTGTTTAGGTAGAATCTTTTAATAGAAGCTGCACGTCAGCTGCATGTAAATCATTTTTTCTGGTAGGTGACCTTGCCATACTCTTTAAAGCCAATATGCTACAACATTTCAGGGAGATGTAATATGTGGAACACAGGGGTAAAGTGGAGTTAGAACCACACTTCCTGAGGTAATTCGGGTGAGGGCCTGCGGCATTTTCTAATAACAGCACATGCACCCGATGCTACTTAGTAGCGCGAAAACGGAGTGTATTTCAAAGCCAGAGTTACCTTCCACACTCCTTACCTGCCTCGTTTCCATGATGTAGTAAGTCACACAAAGTACTGCATAGGATAGACTAGAACTCGAGCCCGAGTTCGAGCCGAACTTTATGAGTTCAAACGGACTCGGACTTCTCTAACTATCCCGGACCTGGATTTCTCAGACTTTCGATGTTTCCAGACTTTCGATGTTTCCAGACTTTCGATGTTTCCAGACTTTCGATGTTTCCAGACTTTCCATCGTAAATTCGATAATTATCGAATGTACTGCATAGTGTAGCACTGCCTTGACATGGGATACCAGGGTTCGAATCCTGGCTAGGGCAGCTATACAATTGTTTGGGTTATTATAATACCCGTAATAATATAACCATATAATAACCTAGTATATATAATAACCATATAATAACCTAGTATATATAGCCATATAATACCCTGGTCATATAATAACCATAAATAACCTAGTAATATAATACCATATAATAACCATAGATACCCTAGTAATATAATAACCATATAATATATATTACTAGGGTAATCCGAACATTTGTATAACTGCCCCTAGCAAGGATTCAAACCTGGTCTCATTGTTATTATATTACTAGGTTATCATATGGTTATTATATGGTTATAATACATAAGTGTGACATTTTATAATGGGAGCTGCAGTGTATATATACCTTATAAAAATCACTCAGCTTGTCACTAAGTGACTCATTTCTTATATTTCTTATATCCCACTACTCTGCCCATTCCAGTGTCCATGTCTGGACAATGACTCAGCATTTTTTGCCATGTTTAACTCACTAACAGAACCTGCTGGAGCTGCTTCCCTTCACTTCATAACCAATGTCTCTCTCCTCCTCCACAAAAATGTGTTAACCACATAGAATCTGGGCTGGGATGTTCCTTTCTGCTGGGTTTAAGTTCAGAAGGTAGCTTGGGGTGAGTTAAGGTGGAAATAGGGACAAGGCTAGAATTTAAAATGTTAGTGGGGTGAGGAATCCAATACTTATGTATTATAAGAAATAATGCACTCCTTCACATTATAATATAAGGACTTACGCCACCTCGGGTTCCCTGTCCTGTATAAAAGCACTCGGCCTATGGCCTCGTGCTTCTATATGGTCAGGGGACTCCTCGTGGCGTAATATCCTTATATTAACTGTAAGGGGCGCATTATCCCTTAATTATATTGTTATAATATTACTAGGGTATTATATGATTTATTATATTCTAGGTTATTATATGGTTATAATATAGGGTATTCTATGCTTATTATATTACTAGGTTATTATATGGTTATTATAGTACTAGGGAATTAAAATAATCCAAACATTTGTATAGCTGCCCCTAGCCAGGATTCAAACCCTGGTCTCCCATGTCAAAGGCAGTGCCTTTAACCAGTACACATCCAACCCTCGAATGTTACTGTTTGCTAATAACCTAGTAATATAATAACCATACATACCCTAGTAATTATAGCCATATAATTACCATAATGATAACCTAGTAATAATTAACCATATAATGTAGTGGCTGATATTGTACTGGTAATATAATAGTAATATAATAACTATATAATAACCTGGTAGTATATAACCATATATAATAACCATATAATAACCATATGATAACCTAGTAATATAATAACCATATAATATTATATTACTAAGGTATTATAATAATCCGAACATTTGTATAACTGCCCCTAGCCAGGATTCAAACCGTGGTCTCCCATGTCAAAGGCGGTGCCTTTAACCAGTACACTGTCCA
>JAACNH010006401.1:0-17418 GCA_019447015.1 Hymenochirus boettgeri
AAGAGAGAGTAGAAGGGAAGAAGCTTCTCTCTTCTCCTCCTCCTTTCCCTCTTCTTCCTCTTTTCTTTTGAGGCAATAAAATATCTTTCCCCTTACAAAGGAAGGATGAGGATATCCACAATTGCTATTTAGTCTTTAATAGGAGTATGAAAAACTAAATCTAAATGAAGCTTGGTGAATTCTCGAATTCCTTTCAAACATTTAGCTACATTGGTCACTAATAATACATGGATCAGGAGTGAAGAAATCGCCAAAGTCACTATAGTTCTCGTCTTGTGGAAACTGTTTCATCCATCATTAATCCATGTTTAATTAAAGGGCATGTCCACTCTAAAAACATTAGTCACTTGTTAGTAGATCGATAAGGTATGATGCAGAGTCACACTCCAATGCAGGAGGTGAATTATTTCAAACCACACATCAACTAATCACAATGTTTCGAGGTAGGCCCTCTTATCGCTACGAGCGAGTGCTCAAACCGGGAGAAATGTCAGTTGATCGGACGAATGAACGATCAAGGTTGTCAAGCCGGCCACCACCCCAACCAAAAATTCGCTGGGTGGTGACCCATCCTTAAATATCTGGTTTGTAAAGCAGGTAATAAAGTGCAAAATATAACTGTATCAGTTGGGGTTGGGACAGGTAACTGACAATTTACCAGTTTTTTTGTTTTAAAGACAACTCCACCCTCATAAGAACATCTTTTAGAATAGTCTCTTTAAATATGTTGATATATCATAGTTTGTCATATGAATTCATTACTGTATGCCTGCTATGCTTCTGGATGCCTCATGGAAACTGAGCAATTTAGAAACCTGAACTGCGCTGGGCATGCTCAGAAGAGGCAGACAGGGGATTAACATTCCGTCATTGGTTGTGATATCAACTGTCAAATCCATAACTGACATTTACTAACTGGAAGAACCAGGAAGCAGAAACAGGGGAAACAGGACATTGTGCAGGATTTCAGGTTAGACTTATATATTTCACATTTCAAACTATTACGTTTAGGGTTTGGGGGGTGAGTTTACTGTATGTAGTTTTCATTTTAGGGCTGGACTTGCCTTTAAAGGTGGAAGGCCCTTTAAACATTGTGCAGGGACTCTTTATATTGGATTTCAAGTAATCAAAGAGGATTTCTTCTCTCAACCCATTAAGGTTAATATAGTTTTTAGCTCTTCTTTAAATGGGATGACCTAAAACCCTCCAGGAATAACAATTTACTGAATAATAAAACCCTATTCATGTGAAAAACAAAAAACACTCTTTTTAGATTTAAAATATTCAGACACTACCACAGCATTGAGTCATCTTTTTCTTGGTTTGTATTGATTTTTTAACCAATCGGTAGCATTTTCCACAATACTTAACTGTAGTGTAGCCTAAGGAGTCTCCCCGCAGTCCCTCTCTTGTATGTATGTATGTAAGCAAAAAATGAATATTTACTCCACAGAAAACACTATTGGCTGATATTTGGGCCTTTCATCTTGGGCCACCAGGCAAATTACTTGTTTAGAATCTTTTTTTCCTGTCTTGTTCATTAAAAATAGCATTAAGGGCAGGCCAGACTACAACGCACCAAATCGCAAGCGTTATCGAGATTCTCTGCGTTCGTGCTTGTGTTTTCGCTATTTTCAAAGAGAAACCGCATGCAATTGCGCAAAAAATGCTTGAACGCAAAACGGCACGCGAATTGCATCATAAATCTATAAATTTCGTTCGTTCCCACGATTTTTGCTAACATGGAAATCTCGAAAACGGGAAAATTACTGCAGTTTCCCATGCGATGCGCGTCCGTTTCCATCCGCAAACATGCAACAATTAGCTAGTGTGGCCTAGCCCAGGGCACAGCTACACTGCGCAATCACATGCGATTTCTCCTTTTGAGATCCAAAATCACATGCGGACTGCGCAAAAATGGTGTTCGTATGCGATTGTGGATCGCAAAAGGATGCACAATCGCATCGCACCCGAAAACGTGCATTTTCAGTGCATTACTGCAGTTTCTATATTAGGAAAAACCACAAGCACAATCGCGAGCGCAACCGCGCACCGCACAAAGAATCTAAAGTATAGGGCGAATGATCAGGACTGACACATTCCCTTCAGCTGCGGCCGACACTCTATACTTTAGTAAAGGGAGCCATCCGTGACAAAGAAATGTTGGTAAGTATGAACGTTCCTGAGGCCGTGTGCGAACGTTCTTGGCCTCAGGCACTTGTTTCTGCCACTTTCACCATAAAAGGGTGAGACTAGGTAATGTCCCATAAGGTAGGCCAGCAATAATAATAATAATAATAATAAGATATGTTACACTTAAGAAACCCAGCCAATTAACACCTTAGTGGGGACCAACTTTATTGGATCCAAAAACATTTTGACTGAGATGTTGCACTATTATTAAAGGGCATGTCCAGGCAAAAAATAACTTTAGCTATAAATAATCTCCACCCCCCAAACCCACATTAACAGTAATTTCCAAGGAATTACCTGACCCTGACCCTCAATGCCTAGGCGCCACCCTGTTTCAAGCTTTTTTCGAGCAAAAACAGGAGCAGAGGGGCTTCTGCGCTTACAGCCGCTCTAAGTCCTGGTCGTGATTGGGCATAACATCACGTCCCGACTTTACTGACAGCTGCAACCAGGAGTGGGCGGTGTCAGCCGCAGAGCTGAGAATGAGTGGGAGGGACTGGGTCGGTAAGGAACTTCAGGGGCATATTTGGAAATTTTTTTAATGCGAAAGCGGGGTTTGGGGGGGTGGGATTATTTATAGCTAAAGTTATTTTTTGATTGGATATGCCCTTTAATGATTTCACATTTCAGATATTCTGCTGATCTTTCTTATTCTGCTGTCTATGGATGGATTACATTCTAGAGGGGAAGGATGCTTGAATGACAGGGTGACCTATTTTTCAGGCTATAAGCACTGTCAAATTTCAAGGGGAATCAAAACTGTATATCAGGACATAAAACAGAATGTCAAGCTTGAAGATTTCTTGCTGTTATAAATGACAATTCCCAGCAACCTCAGTATAAAGAGATTCAATAAACGTTCTTATTGTTATAATGGTGCTAATTTTGCCCCAACCAATCAGATGTTAGCTTTCAAATCTAATTGGTTTGGGCAAAATTAGCACCATTTTAACAAACATTAACCCTGATGCCATATGTTTGGAGCATTTACACTTAATTTATTTTAGATTTTTTTGCAACTAGACAGAGACCATAGGGTCATATTTATAAAGGTGAACCAATATTGCCATTTTGTTAAAGGGCATGTCCACCTCCCCAACTAAAATTTGTCTTATTGTTGAGCCACTGTGCAGTGTTAGAGGAGCCCTACTTTTCTTTTCTGCTGCATATGGTTGTCCTGCGTTTGAGTCTCAACAATCACAGGTGCGGCTGCTGGTCCGGCCCTTTCTGCTGTTCTGTGCACAAAGCAGAAGAAGGGGCCTGGAATGAGGGACAGAGGGCTGGTAAGTGCATTTGAACCAATTTGGGGTTTTTAAATCTAGCGAGGTCTAGGATTGGGGAGGGATTTCTTTACTTCTTAATTTTTGTTTTTGAGAGTGGAGATACCTTTAATGAACAATATCGATTTGATATCGAAACACACATTATTAATGACGATTATAGCCAGGTGACTTCATTGTAAAATAATGAAAACCAACCTACGTTTCTTCAGTAATTGAATGGAAGCGTACAACCCCCCCCCTCCCCCCGGATACAATTTGTATTAGAAAGCCCCCCATGGGGAATATAATGTAGAGAACCTTCCAGTGAGTAATACAACTTATGTCCTGGCTAGAAATGTATCCACAATGCATTATCGCCACTGAGACCTGGCGATTTATTGAGACTAAAGGGCTTGCTCTTGCGATCCATTTGCATGTGAAATTAGCCAGCTCGGTGCAGTCCATGTGGGTGGACAAATTGCACGTGGTACGCTGTGATCTGTTTTTATGGAGCGCATGTGATCACCACTTTTGCGGTTTGCATGCACCTGATTGCACACTATAGCGCGGATCTCAGGTGAAACACGTGTTGATGGCATTTATAAGTGGGACGCAATATATTTTCTATTAAACAACATTTCTAATGTCCTTAGGAAAACACAATTATAGAGCAGCTGCCATATTGTGTTCACAGAGGTTCCAATGAACCCATGTTGAACATGGCCAATATAACCAATATGGTAAGGTTAACTAGGGACTGATTGGCTGCTGTACACTGCAGAATAAAGGAGAACTAATTAACGCTGATATTTATATAACGTAATTGATATTTATTCCGCGTTGGCTTTAGGGCTATGCCGATGCATTGAGTTACTGCTTCTGCATCGAATCACTTGAGTTCAAGATATAAATATTAATGAGGCTCCAAGAAGATTCATTTATCACAGTTAACATCAGATCTGTTTATACTGATCACATGGCCGTTTAGAAGCCAGAAACCGGTCCGGCAGCTCTGATGGATCATTAGTCAAAGTGTCTTTTTGGGCAACGTCAGAATAGCAGTCATTATCATACAGTATAATGGGGAGGGGGGAACAAGTCATTATGGGAAGTTAAAGAGTAGAACAAGAAGCGCTGGAAGTTTTGGGTTTTTTAGCAGTTTGGATGTCTGTGGATTCATTGTTCCATTTAGAGCTCCAGTTTGAAGGGAGAATGAAAAAAAATTCATGAATAATTTATTCATTAGCCACAAGGAGTTTTCAAATGTCTGAAAACAGCTCCAAGCAGAGATCAGTGACCTTTCATGATAACGAATGGAGGCTGGTTTATCACATGCCGTATCTACATACGGGGCTTTGACTTTGTCTAGGTCAGATATGTCAAATGTGCTAGAATTTGGTTAATCTACCCAGTGTTGGGTAAAGATTTCAGGAACTTTATTCACAGCAATAGATCCAAATATTTTATGTGCCAGAATTAAAAGGCCACCGATAAAGTTAATCAAACCTTTAAAGGGGAAGTACAGGTCAAAGAGACCCAGTAAGTAATACAATATAAAAACAGTCTGCTTTATTTACGTAGAGCTGCAGTGGAGCTTTTTACCATAACCGAAACACTGAAAAACAGCTGTGCGGATGCTATAAACCCGTGCAGCCCACCGCTAGCGATTCACTATCTCGGTTTTAACAACACAGTTAGTGCCACTAAAGTCACACACAGAGGTTTAATCCTTTTTTGGGATTGTCTACAGGAGCTTCAATATATTAATTGCCCAGGGCTGAGCGCTGCTCTGGATAAATGCCCCGAGGGTTTTCTAGGCTTCTAGAACTTATTGAAACTCTGATTCCAGCTGGTTGCAAAGCTCCACCCTATGCTCCACCTAGAGGCAGATGCCTCCACACACCGCTAGATTGCCAGCCAAAATGGTTGTTGCCTGGTGTTTGTATATAATCTTAAGCTACAGCTCACTTTCAGATAAAATCCCCCGCCACCCCTATGGAGAGTAAGCTCCCTCTTAGCACTTCACATGGTTACTGTTGCTTTTAGGGTAAAGGTTGCCTTTATACACAAAGAGTAATGCTGTGTACACAGTAGCAATCTCTGAAACTGACAGACTGAATCTGTAAGATTCCGCCCATGCACAGCGGGTAAACAGTCCTGATCGTTCTCCCTATACACCAGTATATGCTGATGGCAAACCCTTGTTGGCGGGGGAATGCTAGATTGCCAGGTTAACACATTGTCTTGAAAGGATGATCCCCCTTCTCATTATGTGTGTACTTAGCTTTAAGTATACAGTAATGTTTACGCACATCTCAGCAATTTCTGAGCAGATGTGAAAGCCGTGGGTTTGAACCATAATCATTTACCTACGCTGAGCACAGAAAACAATAGACATTACACTGAATTTATCACTACTTGCTGGCTTATGGATTCGATGATTTATAGTGCCCAAAGCATCCCACACGAGACTCTGCTCTGACCCTTTCCTGATCGTGCTCAGTAGAAGTCTAAGGTTAGATTTCTTGATGCGAAGTACATGACCTTCTCAAGAAGTGTTACAGATATCTCCCATGTGGCTCAGACAAGGCACCTACAACCTAAAAGGAAAACAACACAATCCTCCGCTAATGCAGATACTGTACGTGGCTTCCCCGAATATCTCTGCAGGCTCCAGCATTAGAGATACTTTTCGTACATAAACTTAACTGTACTTTCAAATAGCGTGGCCACATTTTTCCAATCAGTCAATCCACTGATGAAATTCACTTTGTGGTTCTTGACTTGATTCTGTGACTTGACAATTATCTGACTACACCCCAACTGCTATTTCACCCAGTTTATTACATGCATTTTTAATGAGATATTGAATGATACATGCTATTCTTCTGGCAAAGGTATCTCCCCAATCTTCTGCTCACTGAGCTTTTCAGAAGTTTGAGCATGTGCAGAGGAGCGAGAAGGTGAAACAGCAGTCAGTCGCTGGTTGTGATGTCAGCTGTTACAGCCTTGATTGACTGCATGGAGAGGAGGAGCCAGCTTACTCTGCCAAAATGGGGCAATCATTATCCTTAAATATCTGGCAGTTTTTTTGTTTTAGGGTGAACATACCTTTAGTATTAAGACTGATATATACCAATGATTATATTATTACTTTACAGCTACAATAATAAAGTATTTTGTAGAATTTGTAAGTTTGACAACCCCCATTTTACAAAATTCACCAAAATATTTGCACAAAATGAATCAATTGTTTTGAACTGAAAAAGAGAGTCTCTATTATTGCGTGCTCTAATATGATTTAGAGACACCAAGTTTGAAACAGGCCTAATACAACATAATTCCCAGAATTCTAAGGCTACTAATACCTTGATAAAACAATGGATCGAACTTTGGTTCTTACCAGCTGGGTGGTTTGGTGCGTACAAAATAAGCATGTGAACAAGCACATACAGGGAGCATAATCAAGCACCGATGTCAACATCATCTATGTACATTGTGCACAGAATTGCAAAGCCTATTGTTCCCTATGGTGGTATGTCAGTTTACAAATGACTTTTTATCTAAGACGTGGAGCCAGTTCCTTCTGCTTGGTACTGATAAAGCGTTTAGGTTAGCTGAGAATTCTTGTATCAGGAAACCATTTAGAAGGTTCATACAAATCATCCCTGTGCTGCAGGCTCATCTTTCTATCCAACACTGATAAAGCTTTGGGGTTTGAAGAGAATGAATACATATTAGCGACACTACAGAGATTCTAGCTTGGTACTCACCGGAATCATCCAGTTTGCAAGGTCTCCATACTTTACACTTGCATTGCACCCAGCATTGTCAGATCGACATGTCCACTAGGGAAAAGACATTAAAGCATAAAATTAACACTGAGCGACAGTAAAGCTGGCCATACACAAGCAGATGTCCTTCTGATCTGATTTCTGATCGAGTGCAATGGAAGAACCAATAGAAGTCCTTATGCCAGGATGTACCACCCACCCCATCTGCAGTCCCCATCTCTCCGCCGATTTTAAGGGACACCTGTGGAGTGATGGGGACTGAAGAGTGGGGTTGTGTAAAGTTTTCGCCTGACCGATCTTCGTTTTTCCGTAAACCACTCGATACTGTCAAGCAGGCAATCAAAGAAACCCAAAATGTTTTAGATATTTTGAACAATTCAACAGATTTTGCCAAAACGATCAAAACATCGACCCGGCTTAACACAAAATGGCCAATCTTTTACAATTACATTACAGACTAAACAAGTTTTGCACACAAATCTAGTTTTCTCAGGGCTAGATACTGTATCTTAATAGAAACAATGTTATCCCAATAGTCATGTAAACAGAAAGGGGGAGATTCAATATGGCCCAAATCCATCTAAAACCCATGTTAACATGAAGAAAATTCGGGTTAATGTGGGTTTTAGAACACAGCGCCATTTCCAAATGCTTTAGAAAATAGCACTGTGCTATCGATCCAAAACCCTACCGTTAAGTTTTGTGCTACTTCGTAGTGCGAAACTTAACGGAACGGGCGTGGAGCTTTAAAGTCACGATACTTACCTTAGCCCGATCTCACGATGAATACTGACGTAATCTCATTTACATCATGTATTGTATCGGGATCAGGCTAGGTAAGTAACACAGCGAAGGAATTGAATCTCCGAAAGTCCCATCAGTTCATTTTGTTCATCAGTTCTGGAGTAATGCCATACAGGAGAACCATCTATATACCGTAATAAACCCCATACAAAGTACAGGTTAATAATACAGTTTCTAGCCTTTGAAATCAATTTAAAAATTTCGATCTATGGAAAAGTGAATGATATCGGCCTTCTATTCTTTTCAACAAAGTCCTACAAAGGCCTGAAAGATCATTTCCTTCAGTGTTACAGGAACATTCATTGATTGATCAGTTCATTGGATGAGGAGGAAATACCATAGAGCTTTCATTTTGACTTCATAACCAGCATTTTAACCAAAACTAAACATTTAAGCATGGAATTTGAACCAAACTCTTGTCGATTTCGGATAAAATACAGCCTGTTTCAAGATGTTGTTGCTGGTGTAGAAAACTTGCTTTAATAAAACATTTGTCCTGTCTGCCTCCTGAACTTTCAATTTCCATTAGAATAAACTGCACGTGCCTACCCTCTAATCATAGCAAAGGAGTCATCACTGGAAAAGTAGGCAGCTCCTGAGAACAGTCACGGTTTCTTTACCTAGTGAAACATAGATAACGAAAGGGCATTAGCACTTAATAACAAGTATAGGGACTTGTACAGCAGAGGGTGCAAAAGTTAACCTATGCTATCACTCTACAGCAACCAATTAAAGTTATTTAACTGCAGCAGACCAGTAGAAAGTGAACTTCGGATTGGTTACTGCAAATTAACAGCCCATATTGCAAATATTTTGTACCTTAAACAGTAGCTACATATATTGTTTGTTCTAATATCAGAATTTTGCACTAATTGATTTAAGTGAATAACCGTAATAACATTATTATAACACAATTTCAGTGCCATAATAACAATGTGTAAATTAAACCTCGTCATTATAAAAAAGGGGATATTACAGAGAGTCAAGAAAATGGCAAAATTTATAAATGGAATGAAGGAGCTCAGCTCTGGTGACAGTCTGGAAAGGTGGGTTTTTAGACTAGACCCAGCAGATCATCAACAAGGCCCAACCCAACGAAATACACAATAAACTGTCAGCTGGAACGTCTGCACCTAGCTCATCATTTAATGTCGATAGATGGTTCTTCAATGAACATTAAAGCATCTCTTGGGCTTAGAAGAAATGAGGTTCCTTTTGGGGAAAGGGATCTGCTCAGTAAGACTGGTGAAGCAGGATTTCTCTTCCAGATGGAGTGGTGCGAACATACAATGTACAATTTCAATAAGGATGGGAACCTTTATTGCTAGGCAAGGAAATTCAAGGTTACAACTAGTTTCCTTAAACAGAGAATTAAGATGGATGCATTGAATTGCCAGATAACATGTGTAACTGAATAATCGGTATATAAATACTTCCCTAAGAAACAGTTTTTACCTGCGTTAATGAGGTCGGGATCTACTTCCTCTTCTAAAGGATATGGACCCTAGGAAAAAACAGTGAAGAAACCAATTGTATCCTAACTGATTTCTCTACAATCACCAAGATACCAGGATATACTAAAGCCCACCATACACAGCATCAATATTTCGATCTATTAAATAATTCAATCAAATCGGGCAAATATCTATGACAGTTTTCCATTTTTCCAACTGATCAATCCACGGATATTGATCGGATTATCAAAAAAGACCAGGCATGGGATTCCGTCTACCCCATTTCCCTCTTCTGTAGATTTCAAGCTGAATTCTGTGGATTAGAATTTCTGACTACGGGGGAAAGTATTTCCTTTTAAAAGACCAGACAACTTTAAATTCCAACATACTGTATTTGTAATCACTGGTTATTTTGTCAACATCGATTAAGGAGTAGAAATTAGCAGTATGGTAGCATAGTAAAGAAGGAATTTTCTTCATGTCTTACAGTTGCTTTATCTGAAAAACATTATTTCCTACCAAACATATTTCCTCAGTTTCCTGCAGTCAACGTGGATCTTAAGTGTTAACTCAATCCCCCTCCCATCTACTATACACAGGGTGAGGATCTTACCCCTAAAGTGTTGCTCTGGTCCTGCCATCTCCCATGAGCCACCTGAGTCAGGATTTGCGCAGTCTATGGAAGATGTGCTACTTGCAAAGAGTTTGATATAGTTTCCCATAGGTTGGACTGGAAGTGGCTCTTACCAGGTAGGTTTTAAACCTTCTGGCTATATTTCTATGGGTGCAGACCTAATGTTTAAAGTCCTTACCTTGGATGCAGGGTAAGTTAATAAATAAAGGTCAAGTATTATTAAATTCCAGGTCATGATTTACTAAACAATCAATCCAGGTTCCACAATATTCTATGCGAGAAAAAAGGCCAAGACATTAATATGCTTGTGAAGGTTCTCATTCATCCAGGTCATGGATATCTGTTGTATTCAATTAGATCAACTGCAGTCCAACTTCAAGTCCAGTTGATCTAATTGAATACAACTGATATGTAAGACATTAAAGTAAGAAAAGAACATTTTATATCAATAAGAATTAATGAATATTTTCTTTACTAATGTCTAATTAAAATGTGCATCCTACACACAATTACTTAATAAATTGTAAGATCCTTACCAGTCCAGGACACCATTCTCACTCTGGAGGGAACTGTGATATCCTTTTTATAAAGTGCTGGCGCCGCTGGGATACCAATACCTAGATTTGCTGTAAAGACATTTGTTAAGGTGAAAACAGAATCAAACTGGATGTACAGATTGGGTTTGGACTCGAAAAGCAATAAAGTTTTTTTTGAACATTAGCTATGAAACAATGGACAGGGGTGTATTTAAACCCCTTACTAAGCTTTTAGTACAGACAATATCTTGCTAGCTCTAGCTGTTGCTGTCTGGCATTGTTTGCTACAGCTAAGTAGAACCCCAAATCTTTCCATTACAGATTCACTTAATACAGAGTTATTTATGGAGTAGGTGACACCAGGATTGTTAAACCCCAAATGCATCACTTACACATATCAAACATGAATCTCATCTGCCATTCTGCTGCCCACTTTGACAATCTATCTAGGTCAGCTTGCAGCTGAAGTTTGAAGTTTCCAACGTGACCTGCTGGCATCCCTTCAGTGCAGAAAAAAGTATATTTAATTGATAAAGTTTAAGGCAGCATTCAAAATGCCAGATTGCTTCCTTGTGCAAAAGTTAAATTGTTGGGCTCTCATTTAAAAAACCTACAGTCAATATAATTAGCCACCAACTGTAAAGGCAAAAAATAAACTGCTCAGGTACAGCTGAGCTGATCAGTGATAATTCAGTTTATTATTAGAATAGAATGTTCACTCACAGACACAACTTGTTCCTACTGATAAATGCATGCCTGTGTTTATCATTATATTAATAGTATGCCCTGCTTTCTATATGAATAAGGATACCATACATGCCATCTTCGAACTCTAAAGCAGCTCGCCGATAATTTCTCTCTACGATATCTGAATCCTTTTTCACCTTGGGTTTGGAATTTTCTGATTTTCGGAGAGTCAATCTCTGTTAGGAAAACAGAAACAAGATCCTTAATCTTATAGAACTCAATGGACTCAGTGGAAAAGTAAACTATGGAATAAAGGAAACTATAGAGCAAGTCAGGGATTACTCAGTGAATAAACCATAAAGAGGTTTAAACCAAAATATTTCAGGCGGTTTACATTTTTAATTTCTATTTTCATTAAACCAAACTAGCAAAGGGATTAAAAGAAAATCATCTAAGAAGATAAAAAATGAGGAAAAAAAGGTGAACAAAACACTAGTCGTGTTACAATGTACATATGGGGCACAGCAATATTAAAGGGAATCTACTCTGGGACAGAAGGAAGAAATGTACAATATTAAAGGTATCTACTCTGGGACAGTAGATAGGAGCATGCAATATTAAATGTATCATGCTCGTATCTACAGTCCAAGTGTAGTTACCCTTTAATATTGCTCATTTCTACCTACTGTTCTAGAGTAGAACTCCCTTAATAGTGCATGCTTGTTCTACAGTCCCAGTGTAGTTACCTTTAATATTGCTCATTTCTACCTACTGTTCTAGAGTAGATACCCTTTAATAGTGCATGCTCGTATCTACAGTCCAAGTGTAGTTACCCTTTAATATTGCTCATTTCTACCTACTGTTCTAGAGTAGATACCCTTTAATAGTGCATGCTTGTATCTACAGTCCCAGTATAGTTACCCTTTAATATTGCTCATTTCTACCTACTGTTCTAGAGTAGATACCCTTTAATAGTGCATGCTTGTATCTACAGTCCCAGTGTAGTTACCCTTAATATTGCTCATTTCTACCTACTGTTCTAGAGTAGATACCCTTTAATAGTGCATGCTTGTATCTACAGTCCCAGTAGTTACCCTTTAATATTGCTCATTTCTACCTACTGTTCTAGAGTAGATACCCTTTAATAGTGCATGCTTATATCTACAGTCCAGTGTAGTTACCCTTTAATATTGCTCATTTCTACCTACTGTTCTAGAGTAGATACCCTTAATAGTGCATGCTTGTATCTACAGTCCCAGTGTAGTTACCTTTAATATTGCTCATTTCTACCTACTGTTCTAGAGTAGCTACCCTTTAATAGTGCATGCTTGTATCTACAGTCCCAGGGTAGTTACCCTTTAATATTGCTCATTTCTACCTACTGTTCTAGAGTAGATACCCTTTAATAGGTGCATGCTTGTATCTACAGTCCCAGTGTAGTTACCCTTTAATATTGCTCATTTCTACCTACTGTTCTAGAGTAAATCCCTTTAATAGTGCATGCTTGTATCTACAGTCCCAGTGTAGTTACCCTTTAATATTGCTCATTTCTACCTACTGTTCTAGAGTAGATACCCTTAATAGTGCATGCTTGTATCTACAGTCCCAGTGTAGTTACCCTTTAATATTGCTCATTTCTACCTACTGTTCTAGGTAGATACCCTTTATTATTGCATGCTTGTATCTACAGTCCCAGTGTAGTTACCCTTTAATATTGCGAATTTCTACCTACTGTTCTAGAGTAGATACCCTTTAATAGTGCATGCTTGTATCTACAGTCCCAGTATAGTTACCCTTTAATATTGCTCATTTCTACCTACTGTTCTAGAGTAGATACCCTTTAATAGTGCATGCTTGTATCTACAGTCCAGTGTAGTTACCCTTTAAATTGCTCATTTCTACCTACTGTTCTAGAGTAGATACCCTTTAATAGTGCATGCTTGTATCTACAGTCCCAGTATAGTTACCCTTTAATATTGCTCATTTCTACCTATGTTCTAGAGTAGATACCCTTTAATAGTGCATGCTTGTATCTACAGTCCAAGTGTAGTTACCTTTAATATTGCTCATTTCTACCTACTGTTCTAGAGTAGATACCCTTTAATAGTGCATGCTCGTATCTACAGTCCAGTGTAGTTACCCTTTAATATTGCTCATTTCTACCTACTGTTCTAGAGTAGATACCCTTTAATAGTGCATGCGTATTCTACAGTCCCAGTGTAGTTACCCTTTATATTGCTCATTCTACCTACTGTTCTACAGTAGATACCCTTTAATAGTGCATGCTGTATCTACAGTCCAGTGTAGTTACCCTTTAATATTGCTCATTTCACTACTGTTCTAGACTAGATACCCTTAATAGTGCATGCTTGTATCTACAGTCCCAGTGTAGTTACCCTTTAATATTGCTCATTTCTACCTACTGTTCTAGAGTAGATACCCTTTAATAGTGCATGCTTGTATCTACAGTCCCAGTGTAGTTACCCTTTATATTGCTCATTTCTACCTACTGTTCTAGAGTAGATACCCTTTAATAGTGCATGCTTGTATCTACAGTCCCAGTTAGTCCCTTAATATTGCTCATTTCTACCTACTGTTCTAGAGTAGATACCCTTAATAGTGCATGCTGTATCTACAGTCCCAGTGTAGTTACCCTTTAATATTGCATTTCTACCTACTGTTCTAGAGTAGATACCCTTTAATAGTGCATGCTCGTATCTACAGTCCAGTGTAGTTACCCTTTAATATTGCTCATTTCACCTACTGTTCTAGAGTAGATACCCTTTAATAGTGCATGCTTGTATCTACAGTCCCAGTGTAGTTACCTTTAATATTGCTCATTTCTACCTACTGTTCTAGAGTAGATACCCTTTAATAGTGCATGCTTGTATCTACAGTCCAGTGTAGTTACCCTTTAATATTGCTAATTTCCACCTACTGTTCTAGAGTAGATACCCTTTAATAGTGCATGCTTGTATCTACAGTCCCAGTGTAGTTACCCTTTAATATTCGATTTCTACCTACTGTTCTAGAGTAGATACCCTTAATAGTGCATGCTGTATCTACAGTCCCAGTGTAGTTACCCTTGACATTGCTCATTTCTACCTACTGTTCTAGAGTAGATACCCTTTAATAGTGCATGCTTGTATCTACAGTCCAGTGTAGTTACCCTTTAATATTGCTCATTTCTACCTACTGTTCTAGAGTAGATACCCTTTAATAGTGCATGCTTGTATCTACAGTCCCAGTGTAGTTACCCTTTGACATTGCTCATTTCTACTACTGTTCTAGAGTAGATACCCTTAATAGTGCATGCTTGTATCTACAGTCCCAGTGTAGTTACCCTTTAATATTGCTCATTTCTACCTACTGTTCTAGAGTAGATACCCTTTAATAGTGCATGCTTGTATCTACAGTCCCAGTGTAGTTAACCTTAACATTGCGAATTCTACCTACTGTTCTAGAGTAGATACCCTTTAATAGTGCATGCTTGTATCTACAGTCCAGTGTAGTTACCCTTGAAATTGCTCATTTCTACCTACTGTTCTAGAGTAGATACCCTTTAATAGTGCATGCTTGTATTACGTCCCAGTGTAGTTACCCTTTAATATTGCTCATCTACCTACTGTTCTAGAGTAGATACCCTATTATTGCATGCTTGTATCTACGTCCCAGTGTAGTTACCCTTTGACATTGCTCATTTACATACTGTTCTAGAGTAGATACCCTTAATAGTGCATGCTTGTATCTACAGTCCCAGTGTAGTTACCCTTTAATATTGCTCATTTCTACCTACTGTTCTAGAGTAGATACCCTTTAATAGTGCATGCTTGTATCTACAGTCCCAGTGTAGTTACCCTTTAATATTGCTCATTTCTACCTACTGTTCTAGAGTAGATACCCTTATTATTGCATGCTTGTATCTACAGTCCCAGTGTAGTTACCCTTTAATATTGTCATTTCTACCTACTGTTTAGAGTAGATACCCTTTATATTGCATGCTTGTATCTACAGTCCCAGTGTAGTTACCCTTTAACATTGCGATTTCTACCTACTGTTTCAGAGTAGATACCCTTAATAGTGCATGCTTGTATCTACAGTCCCAGTGTAGTTACCCTTTGACATTGCTCATTCTACCTACTGTTCAGAGTAGATACCCTTTAAAGTGCATGCTTGTATCTACAGTCCCAGTGTAGTTACCTTTAATATGCTCATTTCTCACCTACTGTTCTAGAGTAGATACCCTTTAATAGTGCATGCTGTATCTACAGTCCCAGTGTAGTTACCCTTTAATATTGCTCATTTCTACCTACTGTTCTAGAGTAGATACCCTTTAATAGTGCGCTTGTATCTACAGTCCCAGTGTAGTTACCCTTAATATTGCTCATTTCTACCTACTGTTCTAGAGTAGATACCCTTTAATAGTGCATGCTCGTATCTACAGTCCCAGGTAGTACCCTTTAATATTGCTCATTCTACCTACTGTTCTAGAGTAGATACCTTTAATAGTGCATGCTTGTATCTACAGTCCCAGTTAGTTACCCTTTAATATTGCTCATTTCTACCTACTGTTCTAGAGTAGATACCCTTTAATAGTGCATGCTCGTATCTACAGTCCCAGTGAGTTACACCTTTAATATTGCTCATTTTACCTACTGTTCTAGAGTAGATACCCTTTAATAGTGCATGCTTGTATCTACAGTCCAGTGTAGTTACCCTTTAAATTGCTCATTTCTACCTACTGTTCTAGAGTAGATACCCTTTAATAGTGCATGCTTCGTATCTACAGTCCCAGTGTAGTTACCCTTTAATATTGTCATTTCTACCTACTGTTCTAGAGTAGAACCCTTTAATAGTGCATGCTGTATCTACAGTCCCAGTGTAGTTACCCTTTAATTGCTCATTTACCTACTGTTCTAGAGTAGATACCCTTATAGTGCATGCTTGTATCTACAGTCCCAGTGTAGTTACCCTTTAATCTCATTTCTACCTACTGTTCTAGAGTAGATACCCTTTATATTGCATGCTTGTATCTACAGCCAGTGTGTTACCTTTAAAATTGCAATTTCTACCTACTGTTCTAGAGTAGATACCCTTTAATAGTGCATGCTCGTATCTACAGTCCCAGTGTAGTTACCTTTGAATTGCTCATTTCTACCTACTGTTTAGAGTAGATACCCTTTAATAGTGCATGCTTGTATCTACAGTCCCAGGTTAGTTACCCTTTAATATTGCTCATTTCTACCTACTGTTCTAGAGTAGATAACCTTTAATAGTGCATGCTTGTATCTACAGTCCCAGTGTAGTTACCCTTTAATATTGCTCATTTCTACCTACTGTTCTAGAGTAGATACCTTTATAGTGCCGCTTGTATCTTCAGTCCCGTGTAGTACCCTTTAATATTGATATTTACTACCTACTGTTCTAGAGTAGATACCCTTTAATAGTGCATGCTTGTATCTACAGTCCAGTGTAGTTACCCTTATATTGCTATTTCTACCTACTGTTCTAGAGTAGATACCCTTTAATAGTGCATGCTTGTATCTACAGTCCCAGTGTAGTTACCCTTTAATATTGCATTTCTACCTAATGTTCTAGAGTAGATACCCTTTTAATAGTGCATGCTTGTATCTACAGTTCCCAGTGTAGTTACCTTTGACATTGCTCATTTCTACCTACTGTTCTAGAGTAGAGACCCTTTAATATTGCTCATTCTACCTAATGTCTAGAGTAGAACCCTATAATATGGCTCATTTCTACCTACTGTTCTAGAGTAGATACCCTTTAATATGATATTCTACCTACTTGCTAGAGTAGATACCTTTACTATGCTCTTTGCTCATTTCTACCTACTGTTCTAGAGTAGATACCCTTTAATATTGCTCATTTCTACCTACTGTTCTAGAGTAGATACCCTTTAATATTGCTCATTTCTACCTACTGTTCTAGAGTAGATTCCCTTTAATATCGCTCATTTCTACCTACTGTTCTAGAGTAGATACCCTTTAATAGTGCATGCTTGTATCTACAGTCCCAGTGTAGTTACCCTTTAAT
>JAACNH010006402.1:0-17412 GCA_019447015.1 Hymenochirus boettgeri
TACAGGGCTTGATACTCATCGCTGAATACTTGTATTGACCAATAAAAACAGTGTATGTGGCCAGTTCACAGGTGTAATCTAAAGAATGGTACATACAACATGCACATGAAAAAGTCACATTCATATGAAATTTACCTTCTTTACTATGGATCAGTGCTTTAGTTTTTAAACAGCTGCTTGTTTATTAATTATTAGTAATACATACAGCTACATGTTAAGGTCACAAGGAATTACGGTAATGTTGTTAATGCTGATCATACTGTAGTATTATATAATACATAAGGCTCTGGATTTAGAATGGGGAGGTGCAGTGGCGAGAATCTATATTACAGTCACTCAGTGATGTCACTGAGTGACTTCCTGTATTCCACTGCTCCTCCCCATTTCTCTCTCCCTGCCTGTATTAGTAATTTGGATAACAAGCCCGTTTTTGTACACTGACTGACAGACTCAATTACTGTGATGATAGGGAGGAGTGAGAAGCCGAGTCAATTATGACTCACAGGAATGTGCTCACTATTCCTTATTAGCACAGTAATTCAGTCAGTCAGTGTAACGAACCGGAATTGCACCGGGTGAGAGACGATGTTTATTGTCTTCTTTTAGTTTGAGATTGAAACGGCAGTTAACTATTTGTATGTAGAAAAACGGGCTTGTTATCTATATTACTAATACAGGGGGGAGAGAGAGGGATGGGGGGGACTGTGCTGGATTTTTCTTTTTTTGACCTTATGTATTATATGGAATAATACCCTACCTACAGAATAATATATGGATATTACTTCACCTTGGAGTTCCCTGACCTCTATAAAAACACTCGGCCTAATGGCATTGTGCTTTTATATGGTCAGAGAACTCCTCGGTGGCGTAATCTCCTTATATTACACTGTAGGTAGCGTATTATCCCTTATATAATTGCTGCTTTGGCATGTCTAGGGCAAAAAGGTTCACCAGAGACCATTTCTAGAAAAAGCACATGCAGCACAGCCAGTGTAAACAGAGAGTTAGTCTGTGTTCACATACTACTGTAGATTTGACTGTTAAGACTTATCATTAGGCGATGGATCACTTCTACACATAGGGGAGGGGGAGAGTATACGAGACCCCCTATGACTCCCTGATTATGTTTAGTAATCCGGGAGGATCACTTAACAATATACACAGGAGCTAAAGCACATTCATCAGATGCTACAGCTGACAATTATCTAATTACACAAGGCCTTAAACATCAATATTTGGGTTAATGCAGGCCACCTTAAATAAAATGCAAATATTACCCAGCCCTGTTCATTACCTGCTAAAGTGCAGATACCTTATGACATTATTCAGTTGCTGTAAGTGTCCTGGAAAAGTCAACCATAACATTACAGTTATAGAGAGGTGCTTCTTTTGGCAGAGGAGGCACCGTCAGAGATAGGAGCTTCAGAGGCACAAGCAGCTTTTTTGAAAGCTCGCATCCCAGCTTGTGAGTAAAAATGGAAGAGGGGACTACCTCCAAGGGAATCATGGATTTTATTTTTTAAAAATGTGTTCTTTTAAATTCACACAACTGTTTACATTATACATCAATTAAGGCAACAAGTAGTAGGTTTTTTTTAGTGATTACATAAAATTGCAAAACAACAACATATCTTATAGCACTGACATTTGTACATATTTATACATTGATTATTTTTTTTTATTCCAATTTTTTTGCCTCATTGATCACAATTATATAGAAATAAGCTACACTAGTAACTGTGTGGAAAATTAAACACAGCAATAAATTACATGTAATTATTTTTGACACCTAAGCTTTTACTGCATATTTCTAGCTGGTTTGTACAGCTGGTCCAGATCTATCGAGACATTTGTTCTGGGAGTTTAGCCATAAATTTAACATTTCTATCCATGCTGGTATAGGGTTTATTTGGCTTTAATTAAGTTTTTTCCCCCCCTTTGTAGTGACTGCAGTGGGCAGAGGGAACACTGATTCCGGGGTCTTCTTGTTTCTTTCTTCTTAAATGTAATGCAAGTAGAGTTTGAATTTATTATCCTTTTTCCTCCTGTCAACTATAAAACCAAAATAAAGAAAAACAAAACAAATTTTAAAGAGCACTAAAACTTAAAGGGCATATTCACTCCCAAAACTATAATTGGACCCACTACTAGCCCCACTGTGTAGTGTTGATAAATCCTACATTCCTGCAATGTTGATAAATCCTACAAATAGCTGCCCTGCAATGTCTCTGCAAAGTCCCAATAAGTGAAGAGCAGGAGCCTGGCCCATGTTTCTGCCTCTTAACTCTCCTCCGGGAGAATTCTGACAATCTCAGTGAAGCCCTCCCTCTCCCTCACGTTTTTCTCTCACTTCCCCTAACTCCAAACCCCTTTTTTGTAGTGTAGCATTCCCTATCTCACCCCCAACCGCTATGTTTGTTATTATTCTGAAATGCCGGCAACTGTGTCCATGATTGGCTGCCTCTCAGCCAATCATGCAGGTCGAGCCGGTTGCAGGTCGAGGTCCGAGATTACAGCGCCAGGGGAATGAAGGAAAGTAAGCAATGTTAAGATCGTTTTTCTGATCAAATAAACATTGCGGTTGGGAGTGGGATAGGGATCACAACAGCATATAAAAAAAAGTATTTTGAGGGTGGTTTAAAGGGTGCCCTTTAAACCACCTTTTCTGCTTTATCTAATATTTAATATGACTCTCAGTTCGTAGCTAAACATCATCTCTGTTTTACAAAAAGGTTAGATACAATAAAAAAAATTCAAACAGCATAGTCTAATAAATGTGTAATTTATAATCATCCCATGAGTGTTGTTTTTTTTTTTGTAGAAAGGGCAACAAGCCAATGCAATGAACTTTATTTTGTGTTCCATACAGTTTGTTGTATTGATCTGGCCTTCAGTGTGATTCATTGGTGTGCTGTGGGACATGAGAGCTCAGCAGTCATTACTAGATTGAGATAAATGTCTATTGTGCATGGCTTTTGAAACAGAATGGGTTATTAAAAGATCTGTGTTTCAAATATAATTGTATTTCTCTAGTATGGGATGTTGAAGTTTCTTACAAACAGTACTGGCTGCACTAAATCTAGGAACAGGATTTTAAAGCAAATCTGTTTATTTAACACATTTGTTCTATGTATCCTGGTTATGTTGCCCTGAACACATTTAGAAAGAGAAGCATTACCTGTAACCCATATGATAAATAATATAGGAATCATTGTACATGTACAATTAAAACTCACATATATTCCTTGATTGCAGCTGACCATAAATTGCATTATAACATGCCCTTCTCTATGGATAAATTAAAGCAATCTGTTTATAAATTTACCATTTTATAATAAGCGACTATGTCATGGTTTGTTTAGGATGTCAGAGACTTGAAGATTTAGGTTAGACATATTATCGTACAATATTAGTTATTATATGGTGGTTGTATTGTGTGTGTGCAAACTGAAGACTGTTGAATCCAAAAGACCAACTCAGCGATTTTGGTTTGTCAGAAAAAAATGTTACTGTAAGAAAATATCTGTACAATTGGTAGGTCATTGAATAATATTGCTGTGTATGGACCCTTTGTAGGTCATAGATTCCTCCTTTTTAGAAAAAAGAAGAGTTATAATTGTTTTTTTAATAGACAGAATATGCAAAGAAGATGGTGAATAATAATTAAAGGGACATTTGAAAAATAAAAAATAAATAAATCTATAATTTATTGGGAGGTAGGAAATGTTACTCATACCTCCCATTCTTTCTTGCAATCACTGATATTATTAGGTGAATTTCCTCAAAACAGAGGCAGGAGTAGTTATTTTTGGCTAAAGTTACCCTTTAGCATTGTGCCTGTCCTCTTGGATTAGTAAATGAAACAGTTATTATGGTCGGTAAAGTTAAGGAACTAATATCAACTGTATCTCCAACTTTGACAACTTTTTGTTTGATGAGGAGAACAGTGCATTCTGGGAACATTGATAACTCAAACCAAGTTTCTATATTCATTTTAGTGTTGTATGTAGAATGCCATCCCCCATCCCACTTTTCATGCAAAACTTTGATTGGCTTTAAAGAAAATTAAATTGTGTTACTCTAATATTCTTATGGAGCATTTGTTCTATAATGCTTCATTAAACATACCTAATAGCAAACTAGAATAGGGTGAAAGCTGTTTAGAAAAAGGCATTTTGCCTTTGCTACGTGTAGCAGATTGAGTGCAATGTACTGAGAATAGTGTCACATAGCATTAGATATGCTATACATCAGGATTGTTCTGTGAGGAACATTTCTAAACCAATATATAAAACTTCACATCTGCAGAAATACATTGTTACTAAGTATTTTAAAGGGATTTGAATGTAATCTTGACCATCAAACAACCAACCAACCACCTTTTGTGAGCACTTAGTGTCCCTATCTAAAAGATGACTCAGTGAAGGATATATTAAAATTAGATCTATAGAAGAGGCTGAATCTCAGTCTTAAATAGAACAGCAAGGGGCCAAATAAATAGAGAAGCATTTTGATTTAAAATGGTATTAACTCTGTGTTACTCAATATTTTATCCCTTGTGGACCCTTAAACAATTATGTCTCAGGGAACCCCTATATAAGAAATATATCGTATTTTGTAAATTTTATTGTCTTCTTTCTCAGTCATTAGTTTACCACAATGCATAATTCATACAATTACAACAGATACAATAAATATGCATAAGGCTATGCACGGAGAGCCGGTATCGCTTTCTATTGCCTCCTCTAGAAAATGCACTGAGATGATAGCGGCTCTCAGTGCATAGCGAATGGGGTTTACCCATTTTGATTCTTAAACGCCAGAGTAGGAGCTGAAACGCGTCAACTAGACATGTTGTGTCAATAAAAAAAATTTTGTAGGAGGAGTGCACTCGTTGTCACAACCCTGCAGACGGAAAAACATTGAAGAAGAAATACAAGTTTGCTTTGATAACTAAGTCCTCTTGAGTGCTCTTGACTGGTTTTTGTTATATGTTTGATACAAGTATCACCAAGTCATTACATATCGTTAAGAGGAGTGTCATAGTGACTTTTTTGTATATAAGTGTATGTGGCTCTGGCCTTTGAATGGGGAGGTGCAGTGGAAAATATTCTTATAAAAACCTTTAAGCTATGTAGCTAAGAGGGTTTTATAAGAATAAATCCCACTGCACCAGTACAGAGAACAGGGAATGGGCGGTCCCTGCTCACTGTACTGGATGGACTCGGGAACGCCAAAGGTTTGAAATGTACTTCGGATTTCTGCTTTATCTTTTACATACGAAAATGGCAGTGCTGTGGGTTATGTTTCTAACTTTTTAAAGTGTGTACAGTCAGCATGGTTTTTTTTGTTACATACTGCTTTATCTCTTACATATGAAAACAGTCTGGGAAACAGCTCTGGGTTAATGTCTCTAATGGTTTGAAGTGTGTACGGGCAGCGTGGGATTGATTTTTTAATGTATTTCTTTATCACCTTTCAAATTTAAAAGCAGATTGGGTCAGGGTTAATATCTTTAACTATTTGAAATGTTAAGAGGCAGAATAGGGGTGGATAATGGTAGTGGAAACTGCAGTTCAGGAATGCCTACCTGTTTATGCAGCTTTTAAGTTTAATAAAAAAGAATATTTACATATGTTTTATAAGAATTATTTCGTCAACTCAGAGCTGACGTAATAATAGGCATGTGGCCTCGTGCTTCTATATGGTCTGGGAACTCTTCTGTGATGTAATATCCTTGTATAGCTACTGTAGCTTTATTCAAACATTTTATTTAACTGTTAATTATTTAATAATTCCACTGGTAAACACCAGATAAGAGAATAACTGCTGTTCTTTCCATGTCTGTTTATTATAATTTTTGGCTTAAAGGGCAAGTCCAGCCCAAAAATGAAAACTTACATACAGGTAAATCACCCCCCAAAACCCTAAACGGTAATAGTTTGAAATCTGAAATATATAAGTCTAACCTGAAATCCTGCACAATGTCCTGTTTCCCATGTTTCTGCTTCCTGGTTCTTCCAGTTAGTAACTGTCAGTTATGGATTTATGGATCCTCTGTCTGCCTCTTCAGAGCTTGCCCATGCTCAGTACAGGTTTCTAAATTGCTCAGTTTCCATGAGGCATCCAGAAGCATAGCAGGCATACTGTAAAGAATTCATAGGACAAACTATGATATATCAACATATTTTAAAGAGGCCATTCTTTCTAAAAGATGTTCCTATGAGGGTGGAGTTGTCCTTTAAGCCTTGTACACTCGTACGAGCTTACCAACGAGCAACGACCCCCAACCACAAGGCACACAAGTGACAAAAGGCCGAAACGGGTGATAATCTCAGGTGTGTATTCAATGAACAACGCCCGACCGAAAACATGTGCGATTATCGCCTGAAACGGCCGTTTGTCACGCATGTGCATGTGCTCAGGGGTTGCTCCTAGTCGGTAAGATTGTACATGTGTGGGAAGCTTTAATCTGTCCTTTAAAAAGATAGTCAATGAAAGATGTTTCTTCAGAAAAATGTCATCACTGTGATGATACAGACAATTAATTAATAGTCTTGCTAAATGTATTTGTTAGTAATGGGTAAAGATTTCCACACACTACAAACTTTCTTCCCAATGTTCCTGCAACATTTTGGCTCATTCATTTTGCCATCAATATTACGAAAGTTATTATGATCGAAAACATGGTCCATCAAGGGACCTTTGTACAAAACATCAGCAGGTAAAACAGCTGTTTACTGGACACAACAATCAATGTGACATTTCTGTAACGTCGAGGTAGTTAATGGCCAGCTGAACAGTATCATACAGGAACAACATGCAGGAATGGCCAAGTTGAAAAGATCCAACTAATTAGCACAGTGGTTAAGTTGGGTTGCTTGTCTATGGAATGTAGCCCATCCTTACTCAGTAGACTAGACATTTTATATATGTACTGATGATCAATCAGCTGTTTAAAATACCGGGATCAAACCAGAAGTAGTATGTTTACTTCATACGTGCAGTCAGCTGTTTAAAAACAGCTGATCACGGACGGAGAGGGAGGTGGGTCAGAGGCCCAGTCTCCAGTCTTGGGGGGGGGGGCTTGGCTACTGCAGTTATGCCCCTGTATGTGTCAAAGTGTTTTAATGCCCTTTAATAACATTCAATGTATCTAAGGGATGTAAGAGCCAACACTCTTGTTTGCATTTAAACCATAAACACATGAGATGCTATTTCAACTGTCAAATGCTGCAATCAGTTGATCTGTCCGAAATATTGCCCCATGATGTCCACCTGCTTGCTGTCTTTACCTCCATTAGATGCACAGACTGTTATAAGTTTAAAGTAGAGCTAAACTGAAATTGTTTAACTCCATAGCCTAAAGGCATCACCCCAAGAACACCAATAAACTGTAAATTTCCGCTCTAGTCCATTAAATTAAATGTAATCCCCTAAAGAACTGAATTAGATAACGTGTGTATGTGCACCATCTGGCCACACCTTACTTGCCTCCTCTGCCAAAAATGGACTGTAACGGGATTGGCTAGACTAGAGATTACTAGTAGGCATGACCTGCTAGTATATATGGTAATGGCAACACAAGCTGTTTGAATAACAATACAGGATCAGTAGAGGAGTACACTGGAAGCTAGGGGCAATAATTACAGCCTTTAAAGAGAACATATTTTGCTATCATAGTTCCTTTTAAAAGTGCACCTACCGATTTTTTTGGTACCATACTAAGGCTGTGTATACATGAACAGACATTTTAGGCTGACCAACCAATGTTCTTGGAATTTTGGTTGGTCAAGATGAAATATCAGGTGTCCAATCGGTTTTCTGGATCCAACGAAAGACCGATCAGACATGGCAGAAAATTGTGTCCTATTGTGCAAACGCAGCTGCAACCAAAGAAGCTTTTGGGCCGGTCAGAATGGGTGTGTACCGAGCTTATGGGCACATCATCTTCTGAAAGGCCTTGCTGGAGAAAACTGCAGCAAGCAAAACATCCCATGTGAATCCATTCTGAATGATGCATCATATTATCATAGAAACAGAAAATAGTTCATTTGGCTAAAGGAAACTCAATTGCAAGAAGGATTTAGAGACTTGTGGAATAAATGCTTGCTTTGGGACAATAAGTACAGCATTTCATTATTAATTCAGGGGGAAAAAACTATTTAAATCCACTAATGCAGCAATTCAGTATAATGGTTCTGTAACTAGTCAGGCAAGATCTATTTAAATGGAAGTAATCAGCCGGCATTCCCTGTTTCAAGTGATAAGCACAGTTTCTCTTCTTTCTTATTATCATAGAGGATATCATGTTCAGGATATACTCTTTTATAATTAAACAGTGCAGTGGTTTACATGGAAATGTTCCCTTATCTGAAACCCAACGCATGACCCCCGAGCATGATTCCAAACATTTTTAACAAATCAATAACTGCAAAGTGGGGTGTGCGTAATTATTCAGCCCCCTGAGTCAATACTTTGTAGAACCACCTTTTGCTGCAATTACAGCTGCCAGTCTTTTAGGGTATGTCTCTACCAGCTTTGCACATCTAGAGACTGAAATCCTTGCCCTTCTTCTTTGCAAAACAGCTCCAGCTCAGTCAGATTAGATGGACAGCGTTTGTGAACAGCAGTTTTCATTTTCAGATCTTGCCACAGATTCTCGATTGGATTTAGATCTGGACTTTGACTGGGCCATTCTAACACATGGATATGTTTTGTTTTAAACCATTCCATTGTTGCCCTGGCTTTATGTTTAGGGTCGTTGTCCTGCTGGAAGGTGAACCTCCATCCCAGTCTCAAGTATTTTGCTGACTCCAATAGGCTTTCCTTCAAGATTGCCCTGTATTTGGCTCCATCGAGCTTCCCTGTCCCTGCTGAAGAGAAGCACCCCCAGAGCATGATGCTGCCACCACCATATTTGACAGTGGGGATGGTGTGTTCTGAGTGATGTGCAGTGTTAGTTTTTCGCCACACATAGCATTTTGGCCAAAAAGTTCCATTTTGGTCTCATCTGACCAGAGCACCTTCTTCCACATGTTTGCTGTGTCCCCCACATGGCTTGTGGCAAACGGAACTTCTTATGCTTTTCTGTTAACAATGGCTTTCTTCTTGCCACTCTTCCATAAAGGACAACTTTGTGCAGCGCACAACTAATAGTTGTCCTATGGACAGATTCCCCCACCTGAGCTATAGATCTCTGCAGCTCTTCCAGAGTCACCATGGGCCTCTTGACTGCATTTCTGATCAGCGCTCTCCTTGTTCAGCCTGTGAGTTTAGGTGGACGGCCTTGTCTTGGTAGGTTTACAGTTGTGCCATACTCCTTCCATTTCTGAATGATCGCTTGAACAGTGCTCCGTGGGATGTTCAAGGCTTTGGAAATCTTTTTGTAGCCTAAGCCTGCTTTAAATTTCTCAATAACTTTATCCCTGACCTGTCTGGTGTGTTCTTTGGACCTAATGTTGTTGTTGCTCCCAAGATTCTCTTAGACAACCTCTGAGGCCATCAAAGAGCAGCTGTATTTGTATGGACATTAGATTACACACAGGTGCACTCTAGTTATTAGCACTCATCAGGCAATGTCTATGGGCAACTGACTGCACTCAGACCAAAGGGGGCTAAATAATTACGCACACCCCACTTTGCAGTTATTGGTTTGTTAAAAATATCTGTTGTATTCAATTAGATCAACTGGACTTGAAATGTAGTTCTTGAAGATGTTTCGCTAGTCATCCAACTGGCTTTCTCAATTTAGAATGACTTGTACAAGAATCTGTGGCAATTATGTACCCTGGATAATCCCAATTAGCATATCACAGCCAGGTGTTAAGGGTGTGATTAGATAGTGGCTAAGAGGTGTTATAGGAACGCCCAGAGTAAGGTGTCAAAACAGCATTGTACATGGCAGACAGTTGGTGTCGAACCCCCCCACCTCTATTTAGGCTTGGTTTCTTTATTTTCACATAAATGGCCTCCTTAACACCTCTCTTGAACCAGTCACGTTCCTTCGCCAGTATGTTAACATTACAATCTTCAAAGGTATGTCCTTTATCCTTAAGATGCAGATACACGGCTGAGTCCTGACCCGAGGAATTGGTTCTTCTGTGCTGGGCCATACGTTGATGCAGTTGCTGTTTGGTCTCCCCCACATACAAATCAGAGCATTCTTCACTGCACTGCACTGCATATATGATGTCGCTTTTCTTGTGTTTTGGTATTGGGTCTTTCGGATGTACCAATTGCTGCCTCAGTGTGTTGTTTGGTTTAAAGCAGACAGGGATACGATGTTTTTTGAAAATTCTTCTTAATTTCTCGGAGACCCCTGCTACATATGGGATGATCCAACTGTCTGCCATGTACAATGCTGTTTTGACACCTTACTCTGGGCGTTCCTATAACACCTCTTAGCCACTATCTAATCACACCCTTAACACCTGGCTGTGATATGCTAATTGGGATTTTCCAGGGTACATAATTGCCACAGATTCTTTTACAAGTCATTCTGAATTGAGAAAGCCAGTCGGATGACTAGCGAAACGTCTTCAAGAACTACATTTCAAGTCCAGTTGATCTAATTGAATACAACAGATATACCATTACCTGGATGAATGAGAACCTTCACAAGCATATTTGTTAAAAATGTTTGGAATCATGTATGACGTGGAATTCCAATAAAATCGATTCATGTTTGTGGTAGTAATGTGACAAAATGTGGAAAACTTCAAGGGGGCCAAATACTTTTGCCAACCACTGTATTAATAAATATATATTACTTTTTAATAAAAAAACAATACTCAAATCAGAAGCAGATAGCTCAATCAAAATGACATTTATTTAGGTACACAGCATAATCTAACAATAACGGCTAAAAACTATTAGTTAAAAAAGCATGCACAAACATAAAACCAATAAACAAAGACAAAACACGAACAAAGGGATATATACAAAGATAGCTACCTCTTGAAGTGCATGGACATTAGGTCTTCCACCTCCAAAGAGAGTAGAGAACAAAAGCCTAAAGATAGCTGGAGTCGTGGCTTGATATAGGAAAAGACCCCCAATCTCTAGCACTGTGGACTTCTGATTGGTTTGTAAAATCATATTTGTCCACCTTGCAGGAGTTAATTGGTCAGTTCAAACATCTCTATGTACTCACAGTCTTCCTATTTTCCCTCCAGAATTACCTGACCATAATATACACTTCAAGAGTAGCAGGACCAGGTTCTCAGGTGTACCTTCATTAGAATGCAAGTAGGATGTCTCCACCTGTGGAATGTAGATAACAAGTCTGGTCCTCTCTGTAAACATATCTATTGTGATCTTATATAAATGAACCATAAAAGAATCATAAACCAAGAAGTCATGATCTAACCAAGTGTTGTTACCTTGCTTCTTTTGTTATCTGAAGCTGGGAACCTGGTCTCTTCTAAGACAAGATACAACAAATGAAAATATTTAAAGGGGAACTGTGGCCCAAAAATGACTTTAGGTAAATTGATAGGAATTGCTCCCCTGAGAATTTTAGCAATTTATATCCATTGTTTATTTTGCATAGTTTTGAAGATATTTACATTTTTGTGTGTGATATGGCAGCAGCATCACCAGCTCCCCTGCACTTCCTGCTTCCTACTCGGAAACTGTCAGTCAATCTGTCCTGCGTCTCCTCCTCCCCTTTGCAGCCAACCTGGTCCCTCGCACTCATGGACCCCATGGTCCCTCCAGATGCAGGCCCCCCATGGCCCATTATCTAACAGCCTCATGTGGCCCTGCCCACTCACGGGTGCCATGGCCCGCCCACTCATGGACGCCTAAGCACCGCCCACTTGTGGACGCCTAAGCCTTGCCCACTCGTGGGTTACTCAGACACCCCCCCCTACAGAAAACTGTGGAAACAGCCTTTTCAGCCAGAGTGAGAACTCTGCCTGAAAAGGCTGTTTTCACACAGTGAAAGAGAAGGGGCTGTAGATTCCCTTACCTTCTCTTTCAGGACTTCACACAGCAGAGAGGAGGAGGGACTTCCTGTCTCCCTCACACACTGAGGGAGTCTGAGGCTGTGGTCGCTAACGACACTGTGCAGGAGAAGCCTCAGGGATGTCACAAGTCAGCCTTCCACCCATTAACTTTCTGAATAGTCATTTCTGTATATCTTGGGCTGTGGAGCACGTAGAGAGGTGGTTGATGGCTCGTTTTAAAGGTAGGAAACTGGCCTTTCATTTAAACTTACTTGGAGACCACAGTTTCCCTTTAAATCAAAACCTAAAAGAAATTAATCTAAACATATATCTACATTTAATTATTAATATTCCAATACAAAATTCTTATTCTGTAACACTATGTTCATTATAAAGGTTTTCCTTCTTGTATTCTCCTTGAACAGTTCGACTCCCAGTGATCCATCACAGATAACTTTTCAACATAAAACATAAAATTTCAGTTATGAGGGAACAGAGAAGGGTTTAGACCCTGCATCCCTACACTTCAGCAAATCCCCACTACATTACAGGGAAGGGAGGGAGGTAGGGCACCTCTGTGCATGCCAGAGTCCTCCAGGAGGACACGGAAACAGCAGGTACTCACTGACAGCTCCTACTCATAACTTTCTGGGACTTTGGAAAGGCACTGCAGGAAAACCATAAGGAGCAGATTATAAAGGTAAGGATTTTTTAACACTACACAGTGGGGCCAGCAGTGGGGAAAATTTTAGTTCTGGGGGAGGACATGTCCTTTAAATGGAAAACATTGTATCTACATTGTGTAAGGCAAATTAACATTCATCTGGATAAAAGTAAACTTACTTAGAAACTGTGGTATTTTGTGACAGTCCCTAAGCTTATATACAGAAGTACACAGTATACTGAGCATGTGCAGAAGTCACAAATAGGCTGTCAAAAACATAAGGATGGTGACGCTCTTTGGAAAACCTCAAAAACATGAATCTTTAATGTTATAGGGCTGCAGTGACTCATTCATAGCCAAGGTCATTTTATGATTTTAATGAATGGAACTAACATTCTGTTAATTGTTAAAAAGGTACTGTTTTTATTCAAAGTAAATCTTAAAATAAGGGTCTGTGGATACACTAGCTATTTTATTATGTTTTGTTTGTTTTTATACATCTTATTTAAAAAATCTACTTGTTAAATTTTGGCTGCTCCAATGTGGCAAATGGACTCTTATGCCAAGTGAAACGGGGGGTTCTTATAATAGATTAGGAGTTCGGTAACCCTTTTAAAACCCTTATATCTGTCTATTGCTAATATCTGTTTCTAATATTTATTCTATTTAGGAAAACATGATTTTAAACAGCTTTATATGACAGATGACAAGAAAGGAAAACTAATAGACAATACAAAATTATAGACAACAAATGCAACAAACAAGAATTGAATACTGCCAGAGACATGGATGTACAGTATATCCATCTGGTCTGTTGATGAATAGAATTTATGCCTCATTGCCTCCTACTTGTGATTCTTAATCTAGCAGCAGCCTGCGGATTATAAATCTGCAAAATTATCCTAAAGCTGGCTTTTCAGGATTTACAGGCAAATCATTTTTACTTTGATACAAAGGGATTTTTTCTGTCTGTATCATTTAATATAGACAGAGACAACAAGGCAGCAATCAGTGTTAGTGTTAATGTGGCTTTTAGATGCAGGAAAAGGTGGTGTAATGTGTTAGCCAGTCAAAATGTTTACAGGGTAACCCTTTTGAAATAAAAAAAATAACAAAAGTGGTAAAAAGGTGATAAAAAAGGGACTAGAATGTTCTGAAAGCTTGCTATGATTATCTTAGTTAGCTAATAAAGGTATCACCTTTATACCACTTTTGTTATTTTTTTTATTTCAAAAGAGTTAGGCTGGGTACACAGCAGCAGATATTTTCGGTCGATCGACCGACCTACCAATCCATGGCCATCGGTCGGTTGGCTGAAAATATCTGCTGGTGTGGGGCGGCCAGTCATGACGACCTCGATCGCCTGTTCTTCTGGATTGGACGATCGGACGTGTCCGTAAATGACGATTGATCGCACGAACTGTCAGGCGCGGCCACTATTGCCACAACCGACAGACCTTTGTCCCGGACGAGCGCTCGGGACAAATAGTCCCATTGTGTGTACCCAGCCTTACCCTGTAAACATTGTGGCTTTTAGCTGATGTTTAGGTATAAGTAGATTTTAGTTGAAATTATTTACTTAATTCTTCATATGAATGAGAGCTTCATCTGTTCTATGGTGGAACCCTGTAGTATAATGTCTCCTTATTAGTTGTATTGTAAAAGTTTAGAGGTAAAGGACCTACAGGGAGATTTAATAAAAGTTCTTATCGTTTAAAATGGTGCTAATTTTGCCCCAACCAATCAGATCTCATTTAACATTTAAAAGCTAAGATCTGATTGGTTGGGGCAAAATTAGCACCGTTTTAAACTATAAGAACTTTTATTGAATAACCCTGTTAGTTTGTGTACAGTGCAAGCACTATTGCACCACCTATTCATATCCATGTGTATGAACTCATACTTTACTGGCGACATAAGATACTATATAGTAAACTAGCAGAGTACCCGGCATTTCACATTTTTTCCCCAATCAAAACCTTGTTGGGTTCAGTCGTTTCTCAGCAGGGCAATCACTTGATTCACCAACAGATGGCAGCACAAAAGTCAGATTAGTGTCCTGAGCAGGTATAATTTTCCAGCATTCTGCACCTGCAAAACCATTACCTGCACCCAACTGCGAGGGTAACATTTTTTAGACCTGCACCTTACCCGCAACCATTAAATCGTAACCCTGCACCCTTAAGACCCGCAACCCAATCCATAACCCACATCCGAAATTAAACAGACCTGCAAGCAAACTTGAAGGCACCCATTACCCAATCCAACCTGCACTCACAGCAAACCTACATTGTAGCAAAAAGTGAGTTTTGGGGCTGGACATGCCCTTTAATACACTATAGTATAGGGAGGCATTAACATTGTTGCCATGCATGCTGGCAATAAACCATTGTTCCGTATAAAGTCTACACAGAATGATCGTTCATGTGTATGCTCGCATGGGCACATGTAGTCTCCCCTTCTGTCTTTTTTTATTTATTGAAATGGAGATAAAACTCGGCTTCAATATAAATTAATGCTAACTTCCAGCAACTGCTTTTTAGCAGGCGCACAAATAAAAACAATTGGAAATTTGTTATAGTTTTCAATGCCTTTTTACATGTTTGGGTTTGATTATTTTTCTGAAGACAGTTTTTAGCTAGCAGATGATTGGAACACTTTCTGCAAATCTCTGTAATCCATTCGAAATCACTGGAATGTGCAATCTGTAGCTTTTGTATCATAATTATCACCTAATTACTAGCCTAGCACTCCGAGCATATGGAGCAAGAAATTAAACTAGCGCACTGTTGAGGCTACATAGACAAAAAGAAGTCCTCTCTGACTTTAAAGGATATCTTATTTCTTTTATTTGGCTATTTTGGTTTGTAAAGTTCACATTCTTTGATTTTCATCATCCACACACTTGCTATTTATTAATTTGAAGGATTATATGTATATTGAGGATTAGTAGTAATTATCCTTACCATTCTAATCTAGTTTTTTTTTTAAAGTGTCCATTTCACATTTATGCGACAGACAATAGTTCTTAGTATCAATGTTCAGTATCAGGGCTGGACAAAGCGAGGTAGCCAATGTGTCTGGGCGACTAACTTGAAAATTAATATAGCTACATAAAAATCTAGATTGGCTCCTTGATTTTCTGTCTTTAAAAAAATGTTTTGTCCACCCCTGTATTAATCAGGGATATTTGTCTGTCCTTCTTAATGTGGTTTGAGAGAAGGAAGCAATCTCTGTACAAAATAGGGGTGTGTACTAGAAATTAATGAGGACCCTCACAAATAACTTTTTGTTTAAAGGGGCACCAAATCCACAGAATATTTATAAATAAATAAAGGTATACCCCGTAGGGTGGTACAAGACACCATACTACCTTATTGAGGAGATCGGCTTCTTTAAAGATGGCTGTGGCAGGACAACTTACAGCTCGCCTGTCTGTCCTCGCCCCCGCTCCCCTCTGGGGTTGATGTGCGCTTGTGTCAGAGAAGGCACAGGTATATTTTTTGTTAAGGTGTTTTTTAAGTAAGTGAAAATAGTTTAACCATGTCTTATCTCAGTTTGTTTCTATGTTAATGACACTTCAAAATTATATTCTCCTATTGCTTACTTGCTCTTCTGTGGCTGTTAATACCTTTCAGGCAGCTACATATTGTGGGCATTAACCCAATAAATGTACATGGTCTGACATTGCCCACCACAGAGGGACCAAAATTAGCCAACAAAAAGAGGCAGTTTCTACAGTATTATTATATTGTTTAAAAACGTTCCCCCTTCTGAATCTGTAATTGTATAGAGAATTTGCAGCTTTCAGTCTCCCTGTCTGACTTCAATGAAAAAATTGTTGCTGTTTATTAATACCTGGCTGGATTTTACCCATGTATTTCACCACAAAGTCGAGAGGGGAAAATTGGCAAAAAATACAGAAAAATTTGGCGACGAATATGACTTCACTTGTATAAATGCTATATGGGTTAAGGAAATGTCTTGTATAAATGCCGCATTTGAAAACTATGTCATGGTGGTCTTATGCAATACATGGGGAAATATTGGCAGCAAAGCATATAAGAATAGACTATTTTCATGAAAGCTTCTTGAAAGGACTAATTAGCAGCCTGGAAATCCCTTAGTACTTCTTGGCTTTCAATATTCTCCCATTAGACGTTATCTGTATCTTTATAGCATGTTATATCACCAGATAACCGATCCCAAATAAAATAAATAGGAAAAATATTTTTTTACAAAAATCTTTTAAATATAAAATACACACTTTATAGCCACTTGACAATATTGGATGCTGAAAGAAACCATTACATAAAAATTAGTATTCCTGACAGTGCCGGATTTAGGCTTCAGGAGCCTGTAGGCACAGATTGTTTGCCACCTTAAGCTCCACCCAGTATTAGCCACACCCCACTGCTAGCCACACCCATTACCACACCCTCTGCAGAAAAAATACTTCCATTTTCTTAAAAACATGTATTTGTGCCGAACTTCCCCTTTTAACTATTCATTAAACATATAAATATATTAATGTCCACAGTGACTGGTATAATACAGTTTGCCCACAGTAACTGGTATAATACAGTTTGCCCACGGAGTGACTGGTATAATACAGTTTTCCCACAGTTGTACATACCTTAAGACCATGTGAACCAATAAGTTATGATGTGCACAGATTCTCCTGAATGTGCAGGGGAGGGAATATTGGGTGGAAATAGAGGAGCGAGTGAGACTGGGAGTTGCTGCACTTTTTCCCTCTAAGCGCCACATTTCCGATAAGCAAAAACAACCACAATT
>JAACNH010006403.1:0-17412 GCA_019447015.1 Hymenochirus boettgeri
CTAATGAAGGTACCATTTGTCCTGATAAAGGTACCATTAGTCCTGATAAAGGTGCTAATTGTCCTGATGAAGGAAATATTTGTCCTAATGAAGGTACTATTCGTCCTGATGAAGATCCTATTTGTTCTTATGAATGTGCTATTTGTCCCGATAAAGGTGCATTCATTTTCATGATAGTGCTATTTGTCCTAATCAAGGTGCTATTTGTCCTGATGAAGGTACTATTTATCCTAATGACGTTGCCTTTATATGGGCAATATACGCATTCATCAGGACAAATAGTACCTTCTTAGGACAAATTGTCCTTCCATCGGATTGAATTGTACCTTATCATGACAATAATGTACCTCATCTGGATGACTTGTACGTTAATCAGGATAAATTGTTCCTTCAGCAGGATGAATAGCACCTCAGCTTCCTCGACAAATGCACTTTTTTGGACAAATAGTACCTTCATCAGACGAATAGTACCTTCTTAGTACAAATATTTCCTTCATCAGGACATTTAGCACCTTCATCAGGACAAATGGTACCATCTCAGGACAAATTTTAACTTCGTCTGGATGATTGTACCTTAATCACATTGTACTTCAGCAGATGAATAGCACCTTCAACCTGGACACATACTACCTTTATATGGGCAAATAGTACTTTTCATCAGGACAAATAATACATTCCTTAGGAAACAACTTGTACCTTACAATCGGGCTGGACGAATTACCTCATTAGGACAAATATTCCTTCATCATGACATTAGCCACCTCATCAGGACAAATGGTACTTCATCATTCGGACCAATTGAACTTCGTTCTGATCAATTGTAACCTTAATGAGGACAAATTGTACCTCACAGGATGAATAGAACAAACCTTCACCTGGACAATAATACCTTTATATGGGCAAATAGTACTTTCATCAGGGACAATAGTAACCTTCATTAGGACAAATTGTACCTTTATCTGGATTAATTGTCCCTAATCAGGACAATTGTACCTTCAGCAGGATAAATACAACTCATCCATACAATAGCACCTTTTATATGGACACATAGGCCTTCAATCAGACAATTAGTACCGTTCATTAGACAAATGGACCTTCATCTGGATATTAGTATCTTCCGTTAGGATGAATAGCACTGTTCTCAGGATGCAAAGTTTGAAAAAGAACAAAGCAAACGTCATTAGGATAAATATTACCTTCATCAGACGCACTAGCACCAGCATCAAAATTAATGCCCTTTATCGGGAACAAATCACAATTCAATCGAACAAATAGGATCTTCATCAGGACGAATAGTAAACTTCCTTAGGACAAATATTTCCTTTATCAGGACATTTAGCACCTTCATCAGGACAAATGAATCACAGGACAAATTGTAAACTTCACTGGAGGAATTTGTACCTTGAATATCAGACAACTTGGTACCTTCAGCAGAATGAAGAGCACCTTCATCCGGACAAATATACCTTATATGGCAAATATCACCTTTCATCAGGCTATAGTAGCTTCATTAGGACAAATGGACCTTCATCTGGATTAATTGTACCGTAATCAGGACAATTGTGGGGTACTCGTCAGCAGGATGAATAAGCACATCATCTGGGCAAATAGCACCTTTATATGGACTAATAGTACCTTCTCAGACAATAGTACCTTCAAGCAGGCAACTAGACCTTCAAAACCATTCATTAGGACAAATTGGACCTTCTCAGGATTCTTAAGTACTTCTTCGTTAGGTGAACTAGGCACTTTTAGCAGGATGAAAAGTATCTTAAAAAGAACAAATAGAACGTCATTAGATAAATAGTACCTTCATCAGGACCAATAGCACCGTCATTCGGAGAAAGAGCAACTATCTAAAAATTAAGCACCTTTATATCTGTACCAAATAGCACATTCATAAGATCAAATAGGATCTTGCATCAGGACGAATATACGCTTTCATAGAACAAATATTTCCTTCATCAGGACAAATAGCAACCTCATCAGGACAAATTGTAACTTCATCTGATGAATTTACATTAATCAGGACAAATGTACTTCAGCAGAATAATAGCACCTTGCATCCAGACAAATAGTCCTTAATATATGGGCCAATAGTACCTTCATCAGATGGACAAATAGTACCTTCATTGCGGACAACTTGTACCTTCATCTGGATAAATTGTACCTTAATCAGGACAAATTGTACCTTCAGCAGGATGAATAGCACCTTTAATCCTGGCAAATAGCACCTTTATATGGACAAATAAGTACATTCCTCATGACAAAGAGTACCTTCATTAGGACAATTGGGACCTTCATCATTATTTTTAGTATCTCCGTTAGGGGAAATAGCACTTTTATCAGATGAAAAGTAGCTTAAAAAGAACAAATTAACGTCATTAGGATAAATCGTACCGATTCATTAGGACCCAAAAGCATCTTCCCCTTAGTAAAATAGAACTATCATAAAAATTAATGCACCTTTATCGGGAGAACATAGCACATTCAGAAGAACACATTCATAGAACAAATAGGGATCTTTATCATGCCAATATACCTTCATTAGTCTCAAATATTTTCCTTCATCAGGACAATTAGCACCGCATCAGGACAATGGTAACCTTTATATGCGCAAATATACCCTTCATACAGGACCATGTACTTCATTAGGGACACATTGTACCTTCATCTTGATGAATGTACCGTAATCAGGACAAATTGTAAAACCTTCAGCAGGCTGAATACACCTTCACCTGGACAAATTATAAACCTTTAATTTATTAGGTCACATAGTAACTTTCCTCATGACAATCGTACCTTCATTAGGACAATTGTACCTTCATCTGGAGGAAATTTGTACCTTAATCCGGAGCAAATTGTCCCTTCAGCAGGATAATCGCAACTTCCAATCCGGACAAATCGCCCTTTTATGGACAAATAGTACCTTCATCATGACAAATGTCAGCTTCATTAGGGACACAAATTTGTAACATTCCAATCCGGATGAATTGTAAAACCTTAATCACCAAATTGTACCTTCAATCAGAATGCAAATGCCCTTTCCATCCGGACCAAATAGTTACCTTTTTTATGGGCCAATATAGGAAACCCTTCATTAAGGCAAATTGTACCTTCCACCCTGGAATGTGTTTACCTTAATCGGACATAACTTTGTTCCTTTAGCAGGATGAAATAGCCAAAGCACCTTCAAAAAATTCCGGGCCAAATAGCACCTTTATATGGACAATAGTAAAACCTTTCCGTCAATGACAAATAGTACCTTTCAATTAGGCAAATTTGGACCTTCCATCAGGTAATTAAATTATCTTTCCATGTAGGGAAATGAATACAAACTTTTTTAATCAGGAATTGAAAAGTTCGGTCTGAAACAGAACAAATTATGCCAAAACGTCCATTAAGAAAAATTAAATGAGTAAACTTCATCCAGGGGGACACAATAGGCACCGATTCAATTAGACACAATAGCAAAACTACATGCAAATAAAAATCAGAACGCCCTTTATCGGGATCAGCTCCTCTACGTATGCTTGTCTTCACTGCCCATGAAAAGAACAAATAGGAAAAATGCTTGGTTCAATCAGGAACAAAGTAGTACCATTCCATTTTAGCGAATCTTTTCCCCTGTCAATCAGCCCAATTTGAGTCCACCTAGTTTCCCATCAGGAGGACCACATTTCACGCTGTGCCATCCTGGATGAATGTACTTAATTCATGGAAATCAGACAAATTTTTTTAAGACCTTTCCAGGGGCATAGTGAATAGCACCTTCCATCCAGAAACAAATAGTACCATTTTTATCTTGGCAAATAAATAGTAAACCCTTTCATCAGGGACCGGAGAATGAGAAAGAACCGATTCCATAAATGTCGGACAAATGTGGTAAGGGCCCCTTCAAATTCATGGGAAGGGCGGGAATGAATTTTAGCCGTAATCAGAGGGACAAATTGGGTACCGTTTAGGCAAGGATTGCAATATCAAAACCAACCTTCAATGGGTCACCCGTGGAACAAAAGAATTACCGTTGATTATGGGCAACCGTAAACCAAGTAAAGTTCCCCATTCAGGAAAACAAATGTTACCTTCCAATCAGGTGGCACACTTTGTTAAAAAACTGCTTTTCCCAGAATCCTTGGATTAACATTGTTAGACCAAGTAAATGCAAGGACAAGTTGTGTGTACGCTTTCCCCAATGGGCAGAAATGAATAGCCCCGGGCATTCATGGATGTGGCCGGACAATGGTTAACCTTATATGGGGCAATAGTAAACCCCAGGTTCCCATTAGGACAAGAACAAATTGTTGGACCTTCCCCTCAATGTTTGTTAGTATCATTGTTCGTGTAGTATGATAGCAGCAACTTTTATTCAGAAAATGGAAAGAGGTAGCTTGTTTAAAAAAAAGAACAAAATAGAAAACGTCATTAGGCATTAAATAGTACCTTCCATCAGTAACCCCATAGCACCTTCATTTAATGAGAAATAAGCCCCCTATCATAAACTTAAACTGCCACCTTTTAATCGGGAACCAATAGCACATTACCAATAAAAAACAAATATGGACTCTTTCATCAGGAGAATAGTTAAAACAAACCCTTTCCTAAGGACAAATAGTTTTTCCCTTTATCAGAACCAATTAGCAAGACCCCTTCACAAGGACAAATGGTTAAACCGTTTCAATCAGGAGGAACAAATGGGTAACTTAATCCTGGAAAAGGAAATTTGTTAAACATTAAGCAGGCACAAAGTGGTGACCTTTTAAGCTGAAAAATAGCCACCTTCATCTGTGCCAAAATTGTAAAAAGCATTTATAGGGGCCACCAAACATACTTAGACCCATTCCAACAGGGACAATGTTACAAAAACCGTTCAATTGGACAAACTTGGTAAAAACCTTGGTTCACCTCCTGGATGAATTGTCACCTTAATCAGACTATTTTGTAAACCTTCAAGCAGGAATGAATAGCACCTTCCAAAAAATCCGGGCAAATAGCACCTTTTTATCTTTGACAAATAGTACCTTCAAATCAGGAACCAAAAATATTAAACCCCGTTCATTAGAACCCAAATTTGGACCCTTCAATCAGGATTTTTTAAGTATCTTCGTTAGATGACAAAGCCTTTGTTTCAGATGAAAAAGTCACTCTTTAAAAAGAAAACGAATAGGCAAACGTCCCCATTAGGCATAAATAGTAAACCTTCATTCGGGAACCAATAGCAACATTTCCTTAAGGAGAAGAAGCTCACTATCAAAAATTAAATGCAACCTTTATCGGACAAATAGCCACAGTTCCATTAAGAAACAAATAGGATCTTTATCAGGTTAAATATTTAAAACCTTCATTTTAGTAACACCCAAATATTTCCTTCATCAGAACAATTAGCAACCTTCCAAAATCAGGACAATGGGAAACCGTTTTATTAATGGGCAAATAGTAACCTTCCATCAAGGAGGACACATCAGTACCCTTCATTAGGACCAATTGTTTACCTTTCATCTTGATGAATTGTACGTAAATCAGGACCAAATTGTTCCTTTCCGCGGATGAATAGCAACTTCACTCCGGGCCAAAATAGCAACCTTTAAAGAATGGACAAATAGTTAACCTTCAAGTTCCATCAGGACCACTTTAGTAAAACCCTTCATTGAAACAAGATTGGGACCTTCATCATCCGGATTTTTAAGTATCTTCAATTATGATGAAATATTCCACTTTAATCAGGAATGAAAGACCAAAATTGTACCTTTTCCACAGGAATGAATAGCACCATCCATCCCCGGGCAAAATACAAACACCTTTATATGGACAAATAAGTACCTTCCCCATCCAGAACAATTTTAGTACCTTCATTAGGGAACAAAATTGTACCTTCATCAGGAATTAATTAGTATGCTTTTTTCTTTAGGATTTTAGGAAATGAATAGCCGTTTTTTTAAATCAGGATAAAAGTAGATCTGAAACAAAAGAACCCATAGCAAAAAAAGCCAAAACGTCCATAGGATAAATTAGTAAAACCTTCATCAGGACAACATAGCAAACCTTCATTATGAACAAAAATAGCACTTATCCATCAAAATAAAATGCACTTGTTTATCGGGACAAATAGCCACAATTATAAGAAAAACAATTAGGAATCTTCCTCAGGAACCGGAAAATAGTTAACCGTTCAATTTTAGGAACAAATATTTGTTCCTTCCAATCAGGACACTTTAGCACCTTTCATCATGAACAAAATGGGTAACCTTCATCACGAACAAATTGTAACTTTCCCATCCTGGATGAATTGTAACCTTCATCAGGACAAATTTGTTCCTTGTCAGAGCAGGATACTTAGCACCTTCACACCTGGGAACCAATAATAACTTTTATAAATGGGCCCCAAATGAGACCAGGTTCATCAGGACACATTTTATTACGCATTTCAATTAGGACCAAATTTTGTTACCCTTCATCAATCGGAATGAATTGTAACCTTAAATAATCAGGACAAAATTGGTACCCGGTCACCAGGCATTAATAGCCACGTTCATTCCGAACAAATAGCAACCTTTATATTGGATCAAAATATAACCCATCACGGACAATAGTAAAACCTGGTCCTTAGGAAAAAAACCAAAATGTGTACTTCATCTTGATAAATTGTTGTTTCACCTTAATCAGAAAAAACACATTTGTACCTTTTTAGCCAGAATGAATTAAGCCACCTGTTCCATTCGGACAAAATCGTACCTTTTTATTTGGGGCCCAAATAGTACCTTCATAGGAATACCTTAGAGTTAACTTCATTAGGACAAATTTGTAAACCTTCACCTGGAATTTGATTGTACCTAATCAGGACATATGTTACCTTCAAGACCAGGGGAAATGAATAGCCCCTTTCATCCGGTGCCAAAATAACACCTTTATAATGGACAAATATTAACCCTTCGGTCAGAACCAATAACCTTCAAATTAGGAAACAAATTTGGACCCTCCATCAGGATTGTTTAGTTATCATTCCGTTAAGGATAAATACCCTTTTTTTATCATGATGAAAGTAAATCTTACAAAGAAAACAAATAGAAACGTTCCATTAGGAGCATGGTACCAGTCAAATCAGGGAACCAATAGCAACACAAACCTTCCATAGGAGAAATAGCAAACTATCATAAAATTAATGCACCCTTTATCCGGGACAAATAAACCACATTCCAAATTAACAACACATAGGAATCCTTTTACAGGGACGAATAGTACCTTTCATTAAGAAAAACCAAATATTTTCCCTTCCCATCAGGAAACATTAGCACCTTCCCACACCAGGACAAATTGGTCAATTCCATCAGGCACAAAATTTGGTTAACTTCCATCTGGAGAAATTGTTTTGACTCTTATCAGGACAAATTGTCAAAACCGTCAAGCCAAGAAAAAATGCAATAAGCAACCCTTTCAAATCCGGACACATAGTAAACCTCTTTTATATGTGGGCCAAATAGTAACCTTTCATCAGGCACATAAGTACCTTCCAAATTAGGACAAATTTGTACCCTTCCCCATCTGGATGAATTGTCCCAGTAATCAGACGAATTGTAACACCTTTCAGCGAGGAAATTTAAATAACAGCAACCATCCCATCCGGGCACATAGCAAAAAGCCCTTTTGTATATGGACAATCGGTCCCTTCCTCAGGACAAAATTAGTTACCTTCATTAGGAAACAATTTGGAACCTTCATCAGGAATTTTTTTTTTTACGTATCTGCTTAGGACTCGAATAGCAACTTTATTTTATCCGGATGAAAAAGTCATTCACCTTAAAAAAAGAACAAATATAAAACGCATTAGGATAGAATAGTACCTTCCATCGAGGACCAATAAGCAAACCTTTTCCCATTAGGACGAAATAGCACTTATCCATAAAAATTAATGCCCTGCACCTTTTATTTCATCGGGACAAATAGCCCACTTCAATAGGAACAAAAATAGGAATTCTTCCATCAGGATGAAAATAACCAACCTTCCTATTAGGAGCAAAATATTTCCCTTCCATCCGAGGAACCAATTGTAAGCAACCTTCATCAGGACCCAAATGTTGGTACACAAGTGGTTTCATTCAATCAGGAAACAGATTTGGTAACTTCTTCATCTGGATGGAATTGTACATTAAAGCAGTACAAATGGTACCTTCATCAGAATGAAATAGCACCTTCAATCCGCCAAATGTACCTTTTTAATGGGGCAAATAGTCACCTTCCATCAGGACACACAATTAGTAACCTTCCATTTCGGACAAATTTTGTACCTTCATCTGATAACTTTGTACCTTAATCAGGACAATTGTACCTTTAAGTCAAGGATGAATAGCAAAACCTCCTTCATCCCGAAAACAACCCCAAAAATAGTACCGTTCATAATGGGCACCAATAGTAAAACCTTTTCATTAGGAAATTTGGACCTTCCATCAGGGATCATTAAGTACTTTGGTTTTAGGAATGAAAATATCCAACTTTTTAAATTCAGGAGTAAAAATAATCCTTAAAAAGAAACAAAATAGAAAATGTCATTAGGAATAATTTGTCACCGTTCACAGGCACCAATAAAGCAACCTTCATTAGTAGAAAACCGCACTATTCAAATAAAAAATGAATAGGCACCTTTTATCGGGAAAAACCAAATCGACACATCTAAAGAACAAATAGGAATCTCCCATATTCAGGACGAAATAAAAACCTTTCATAAGGACATAGTCCCTTCCATCAGGAATAAGACGCATCTTCCATCAGGACAAATTTTAACAACTTCCATCTTGGATGAAATTGTACAGTAATCAGGAACAAATTTGTAAACCTTCACAAGAAATGACTAGCCCCTTCCATCAGGACAAACCGTACCTTTATAGGGGCAAATCGTTACCTTCATCAGGACAAATAGTAACCTTCATTTTCCGGACAATTGTACCTTCATCGGGAAATGAATTTGGGGTAAACCTTACTCAGGGAAAAATTTTGTCACCTTTCCACAGAAATGGAATAGCACCGTTCATCCGGACAAATAGTACCTTTATATGGGCAAATAGTAAAACCTTCATCATGCCAATATAACCGTATTCAAATTAGGACAAATTGGTACCTTCATCTCGTTGGATGAATTGTAACAACCTTACTCATGACCAATTTGTTTACCTTCTAGCCAGGAACTTATGGTAGGCAACTTCATCCGGACAAATAGCAACCTTTATAATGGAACAATAGTTAAACCCTTCCATCCCGGACAATTAAGTAAACCGTTCATTTAGGACAAATTTTGGGACCTTCCCATAAATCTTGGATATTCGTATCGTTCCGTTAGATTGAAGCACTGTTTATCAGGATGAAAACGTAAATTTTTAAAAAAGACCAAAAACAACGTCAATTGTAGAGGACACTATTACCTTTCATCACCACATAGCAACCATCCATACCAAAAATTAGTGCAGTACCCCTTTATGCGGGAAGAAAATAGCAAACAATTCATAAGAACAAATGAAAATCTTCCATCAGGAACTGAATATTAACCGATTCCATTTAGGAAACAACAAATCTATTTTCCCTTTTCAAATCAGGCACTTTTAAGCAACTTCATCAGGAAAAATGTGGGGGGGGTTTTTAAATCATCCAGACAAAAAATTGAAACCTGTCAACTTTTGGAATGACTTTGTTAACTTAATCAGACCAAAAATTTTGTAACCTTCAGCAGAAATGGAATTAGCAAACCTTCCATATAAGCAAACCTTCATCCTGACAAATACTACCTTTATAGGGGCACATAGTAACCCTTCATCAGGAACCTTATCTTCCCACATAACTTAATTAGGACACAATTGTACCTTCCAGTCTGATTAAATTTGTACCGTAATCAGACAAATTTGTAAACCTTCCGAAGGAATAATAGACCACATCAATCCGGCAAATAGCAAATAGCACCTTTTTAATGGACCCCCAAATAGTAAACTCTTCACAGGGCACAAATAAAGTAACCCAATTCCATCAGGAACAAATAGTCCCTTTCAAATTAGGCACAAATTGGGACCCTGTCAAATCAGATTATTAAGTATCTCGTTAGAATGATAGCAACTTTTTTTTATCACGGATGAAAAAAGTATCCTAAAAAGAAACAAATAAGACAACCAATTAAGGATCATAGAACCTTCATCAAGGACCAACCACCATAAGCACCTTATTAGGGCAATATCAAAATCATCAAAATACATGCACCCTTTATCCGGGACCAATTAAGCACCATTCAATAAAGAACAAATAAGGAAAATCTGTTCAACTTCATCAGTACCCTATAGTACCTGGCTTCAATATTATGGTACAAATGTAAGTTTTCCTTTCATCAGGACAATTACAGCAAACCTTTCAACAGGAACAAATGGGTTAACCACTTTCCAATCCAAGGACAAATTGTAAACTTTCCTAACAATCCTGGATGACATATTCTGTACCTTCAATCAATACAACATTGGTACCTTTCAAGCAAGACATGAATAGCCACGTTTTTAATCTGGAACCAAATACGTTAACCCTTTTATATGGCAAAGCCATCGTACACAAAAAGCCGACTTTCCAATCAGACAAATATTACCGAGCTTCTCATGGTCTCGGACACATTTGTACCTATTCACGGATTTATTTGTACCTTTAAATCAGCGACCAAAATATTGTTACCTGAGCAGGCCTGAATGAGCAAAGAAACCTTTCCATCCGGTGACAAATATTACCGGTTCTATCATGGGCCACATAGAAAAAAACCTTCATCGGACAATATTACATTTCAATTAGGACCAAATATTTCCTTTTGTGTCCTTTCATCAGCGGACATGTTAGCACCTTCAATCAAGACAAATAGTACCTTTCATTCGGTACCAAATTTTACCTTTATAATCTGGAATGAAGGTTACCATATCAAGGCACAAATCAATTTTATACCGCTTTCCAAGGCAGCATGAATTAGGCACCTTCATCCGGGCAAATAGGACACCTTTCCTTTTATATCTGCTATGGACCATAGTTAAACCTTCATCCGGACAATTAGTAAAACCTTTCATTAGTGACAAATTTGAACCTTTTCCATCCAGGATTTTTTAGTATCCTCTTCCGGTAGAGATGAAATATCACTTTTTGTTATTAATCATGATGAAAAAAAGATAATCTTAAAAAAGAACAATTAGAACCGTCCCCCATTAGGGATAATACGTTAACCCTGTAGTTTTCCAATTAGAAACCAAAAGCGCAGCCTTCTATTTATGAAAGAACTAAAGCACATCAATGAAAAAAACAGTTAATAGCACCTTTTTAAAATTCGGGAAGAAATAGGCACATTCCATATAAGAGACAAACCCCTTTCATAAAACAAACTAGATCCTTGTTTCTCATGAGACGAAGTAGTACCTTCATTAGGATTTTCAAATTTGCCTTTTCCTCCAGGCACATTGCCACAACCTTCAATAGCACAAATGGTTAGCCTTTTAATGCCTCAATTCGCAAATGTACCTTTCCATTTCCAGGAAGCCACAACCACTTCGTTAAACCCCTTTCCATTTATAGGACAACATTGAGTTTACCATTCCCCATCCTTGATGAATTTTGGTTAAACACCGTAATCCAGGACAAATTTGTAACCTTCAGCAGGTATGATAGCAAACACTTCACCCTGGACAACACAATAATTACCTTTTTTATTTCAATGGGCAAATAGTCTTTTCATCAGGACAAATAGTACCTTTCAATTTTAGGACAAATTTTTGGTACCTTTCCATCTTGGATTGAATTGTAACCTTAATCAGGGACAATGTGTAAAACCTTCAGCAGGATAATGCAACTTCATCCGGAAACCCTAGCCACCTTTCATAAGACCAAAAATTAGTAACCTTCAACAGGAAACACATATAACCTTTCAAATTAACAACATTGTAACTTCAATCTTAAAATGAAAATTGTCCTTAATCAGGACAAATTTGTTAAACCTTTCAATTCGCGCAGAATTGAAACAGCAAAAAACCTTCAATGAAAGCCGGACAAATAACGTACCCGTTTTATATGGGCACATAGTACTTTCCATTTAGGACAAATTGTTACCTTTCACCTTGATGAATTGTAACCTTATCAGGACATAATTTGTTAACAAACCCTTTCCAAGCAGGATGATATCACCCTTCCCAATATTCAATCCTGCCAAATTAGCACCTTTTAAAATATGGACCAAATGTTACCTTCGTCCCAAGGAACAATGTAACCACCTTTCTTAGGACCAAATTTGGAACCTTCATTCCAATCATGAATTGATTAGATAACTTTCCAATTTAGGGATGAAATCAGCACTTTTTTTTTTATCAAGGATGACAAGTTATCTTGGGAAAAAAGAACAAATCGCAAAACGTCATTTTAGGATTAATATACCGAGTCCCAATCAGAACACTAGCACCTTCATTAGGACAATTTTTAGCCAATATCCATCAAAATTTAAATGCACCTTTTATCTGGACAAATAGCCAAACCATTTCATAAGAACAAAAGGATTCTTCATCGCAGGACCGAATAGTACTCCATTAGGACAAATATTTCCCGTCCCAATGCAGACAATTAGCAACCTTTCAATCAGGACAAATTGGTAACTTTCATCTGGATGAAATTTGGTACATTAATCATGAACCAATTGTACCTTCATCAGAAATGAAATAGCAACCTATCATCCAACCAAAATATTACCTTTTTATATTGGGCAAATAGTTAACCCTTCATCCAATCAGGAACAACATAAGTACTTCATTCCGGAAAAGTGTACCTTCATCCTGGATAAATTGTACCGTAAACAGGAAATTGTACCTTTTTACAGGAATAAATGCACACCCCTTCCCCCATCCGGGCACCAAATAGTATCTTTTTAGAATATGGGCAAATAGTCAACCTTCATCAGGACAACAAATGGTTTACCTTTCATCAGGACAATGTTAAACTATATCCAACTAAACAAAACTGGCATGAATTTGTACCTTAAATCAGGACAAAATTGTACCTTCTAGCAAGAAAGGAAATTAGCAACCTTTTTCTAGTCGGGAACAAACTGTAATACCTTATATGGGCCAAATCGTAACCTTCATTAGGACAACTTGGACATTCCTCAGGATTTTTTTAGTATCTTTCCGTTAGGATGAAAAAATAGAGCCACCTTTTTATCAGGATTGAGAAAGGTAAATCGTTTAAAAAAACCAAATAGTAAACGTCATATGAAATAAATAGTACCTTCCATCAGGAACCACTTAGCCACCTTCATTAAGAAAAAATATCACTATATAAAAATTAATGCACCTTTATCGGGGACAATACAACATTCATAAAACCAAAATAGGATCCTTCATCAGGGAACGAATAGGAAAACCTTTCCATTAGGACAATAAATTTTCCCTTATCAAAACAAGTTTAGCACTTCATCAGGACAATGGGTAACCCTTTCATCGGAAGACAAAGGTAACTTTTCATCTCTGGATGACTTGTACCTTTAATCCGGAACAAATTTTGTAAAACCTTAAAGCAGATGACTCGCACCTTCATCCGGAAGACACAAATAAGTACCTTGTTATATGGGCCAATGTACCTTCCCATCAGGACAATCGTACCTTCTGTCGGACCCAAATGTACCGTTCAAACTGGAATGATTTGTAAACCTTAATTCAGGACAAATGGTAGCCTTTTAGCAGGATGATAGCACCTTTCCACATCTGGAACATAGTCCACTTTAAATTAATATGGGCAAATAGTACCTTTCCATCAGACCAAATAGTACCTTCTATTATGAACCAAAGTGTAACCTTTCCCCCTGGAGAATTTGGGTTAACCTTAATCAGGACATATTGTTTTACCTTCCAGCAAGATGCATAAAGCAACCTTCATCGCCGGCCATAGCCACCTTTCTTACTGGACAAATGTACCTTCCATCAGGCAAATAGTACCGGTCATTAGGAACAAATGGAACCTTCCAATCAGGATTTTTTTAGTAAATCTTCGTAAGGAATGAAATACACGTTTTTAAAAATAATCAGAAAAAAGAAAAAGTTCTCCTTAAACAAAAGGAAACAAATAGAAAAACAACCGTCCCATGAGGAATAAATATAAACTACCATTATTTAGGACCAATATCACAATTCATTTAGGAGACAATAGCAACTAATCATAAAATTTAATGCAACCTTATGGGACAAAATAGCAACATTCTAAGAACAAATAGGATCTTTTTTATCCAGATGAATATCCCTTCATTAAGGACAAATAATTTGTCCCTTCATCAGGACAATTTAGCACCTTCCACAGAACAAAGGGTAACCTTTTTTATATTGGCAAATAAAAACGCTTTTCCAATCAGGACAACTAGTAACCTTTTCCATTTAAGGAAAATTTGTTTAAACCTTTTCCCTCTGGAAATTGAAATTGTAACCGGTAATCAGGAACAAATTGATAACCTTCAGCCTGAATTTTTGAAAATAATCACCTTCATGATTCCGGGCAAAAATAGCAAACCTTTTTTATTATTGACAATATGACCTCAAATCAAGGACATGTACAGTTACCCCATTCAATTAGAACAAATTTAGGCCCCTTTTCAATGCCAGAATTTTTTTATAGCTTCCATTCTGATTGAATAAAGCACTTTTGAATCCAGGAATGAAAAGGACATAATTTGTACTTCACAGGAGGTGGAATACAAAACACCCCATCATCCCGGGCAAATAGCGCCACCTTTTTACTGGGACAAATATTTAACCTTCAATCCATGAACATTTAGTTACTTCAATTTTAGGAAAAATCAAAATTGGGGACCTTCCCAGGGATATTAGTACTTTCCGTTCTGAATGAAATCAGCAACTTTTTTTAACATGATGAAGTATCTTAAAAAAAAAAGAACAAATAGCACGCTTCATTTGAGGAATAAAATAGTTACCTTCCCCCATCAGGAAACACATAGCAACCTTTTTCCATTAGGACAAATATCCACTAATCATCAAAATAATATGCCCAACCTTTTTAATCGGGAAAAAAAAACCAAATAGCCAACAGTCAATAAAACAATAGGAATCTTCCATCACAGGACTAAAAGTAAACCGTTCCATTAGGACAAAATATTTCCCTTCTCCAGGAACAATTACAAACATGCCCCCATCAGGGAACCATGGTACCGGTCATCAGGACCAAATTATTTTAACTCATCTGGAATTAAAGTTTTGGGAACCCTTAATCAAGGACAAATTGGTTTTTTTTTACCTTTTTCCACCCCCCTGGACCCAAATTTTTGGTTTTTAACCCCTTTTTTTAATTTATTTACTATGTTGGGCCAACAATTAGGTTTAACAAACCCTTTCCAATCCCCCCCCCCAGGAAAAGAACCCAAAATTTTTTAGTAAAACCCTTTTCCCAAAATTAACCCGGACCCATTTTAGGGAACAAATTTGTCCTTTTCCCATCCTTTGGGGAAATGCCTGGAAAAAAATGAAATTTTGTTTTTGGGGGGGACGTACCGTTTAAACATTCCAAGTAAAAAATTGAACCCCCTTCCAGCAACAAAGATTAAAATAGCCCCCAAAAACTTCCCCCCCACAATCCGAACACCAAAAAAAATGCCCGCAAAAACCCTTTTTAGGAACCCAAATTGGTAAACTTTTTCCCCCATCCTTGTGGAATGAAATTTTGGTTTTTTACCAACCCTTTTTAAAGAATTTCAAGGGGACAAAATGTGTGGTTTCCAACCTTTTTAAAGCAAAGAAATGGGAAAAAAAACTACACTTTCCCCCCCCCCCCCACAAAATCCTGCCCCGGACCCCCAAAAAAAACCCCCCCCATTTTTTTATGAAAAAACCCCAAAATTTTTTGGGGTTTTTTAAAAAAACCCCTTCCACCCCCTGTGGCAATTAATTTTTTTGTTTTACCCTTTAAATTCAGGGAAAAACATCATTTTTGGGGTCAAACCTTGTCCCCAGCCCCCCAGCAGGATGAATTATCCCAACCTTTTTTTCCAAACCATCCGGGGCCCCCAAATTCCCAACACCCCTTTTTTTATGCAACCACCAATTGAAAACCCAATAACGTTACCCTTTTTTCACCCCCCCCCCGATCACAAACAGGGCGGAAACCACAAAATAACAATTAAAACCCCTTTGTTTTTTTGTCCAAATAAAAATTTTTTTAAGGTAAAAAAACCAAAATTTGGGGGGGAACCCCCCCTTTCAAAAATACCCAGACCTCAGGAATTTTTTTTTTTTTTAAGTTAAATTCCCCTTTTTCCGTCTTTTTTCCACCCTTTTTCCCGCCCCGTGTAAGGAAAGAAACGGAAATTCAAACCAAACTTTTTTGTTTTTTAAATTCAAGGCACCTTGAAAACAAAAAAAAAGTGTTAGCTAATCCTTTTAAAAAATTTTACCTGTTTTCAACAATCCAGGGCCACCCCAACTTTTTTTTTAAGCGACCCCTTCATTTTTAGGAAAAAAACAATAGCAAACTTCATCATAAAAAAAATTTACATGCCCCCCCGTTTTTTTAACAAAAATAACAAAATCCGGGAAAAACAAAAAATAAAGCCCAATTTTTTCAACATTGACGAAAAAAAAAAAAAAAACATAGGCAAAAATCTTTTTGTTTTAAACTCAGGAAAAAGACGAAAAAAGTAGTTAACCCCCTATTTGCCCGGATGAAGGTGCTATTCATCCTGCTGAAGGTACAATTTTTCCTGATTAAGGTACAATTCATCCAGATGAAGGTACAATTTGTCCTAATGAAGGTACTATAAAGATGCTATTTGCCCGGATGAAGGTGCTTTTCATCCTGCTGAAGGTACAATTTGTCCTGATTAAGGTACAATTCATCCAGGTGAAGGTACAATTTGTCCTAATGAAGGTACTATGTGTCCTAATGAAGGTATTATTTGCCCATTTAAAGGTACTATTTGTCTGGATGAAGGTGCTATTCATTCTGCTGAAGGTACAATTTTTCCTGATTAAGGTACAATTCATCCAGATGAAGTTACAATTTGTCCTAATGAAGGTACTATTCGTCCTGATGAAGATCCTATTTGTTCTTATGAATGTGCTATTTGTCCCGATAAAGGTGCATTCATTTTGATGATAGTGCTATTTGTCCTAATGAAGGTGCTAATAGTCCTGATGAAGGTACTATTTATCCTAATGACGTTGCTATTTGTTCTTTTTCAGATACTTTTCATCCTGATAAAAGTGCTATTCATCCTAACGAAGATACTAAATATCCTGATGAAGGTCCAATTTGTCCTGCTAAAGTTGCTAAATGTCCTGATGAAGGAAATATTTGTCCTAAAGAAGGTACTATTCGTCCTGATAAAGATCCTATTTGTTCTTATTAATGTGCTATTTGTCCCGATAAAGGTGCATT
>JAACNH010006404.1:0-17407 GCA_019447015.1 Hymenochirus boettgeri
ATAATAAAACTGAGGGTATCTGTTTTGTGTGACGACTCTGGGTGTAGTAGTATAATTACTGAGGGATACGGGTGTCAGTAGTAATAATTACTGAGGGATATGGGGTAATGGTGGACTGGTTGCAGTAGAAAATATAAATTAACTGTCTGTCTGTCTGGGGCCATTAATTGGGACACAGTTGGACAAACGTCCTGACGTGACACTGGCTTACTGAACCAGTAGTATAGGGTGGTGCAGGTGGACACATAGACGTGGTGTGTAGTACTATGTCCCTTGACTGGGACTGGCGTTGTAGTATAATTACTAAGGTACATGGGTATTATTGTATGCGCATGTCTGACTCGGGCTTGCAGTACGTCTAATATAAACTGAGGATAATTGTGCGCGGGCTCTGGCCACTTCGCGGTTGCAGTGAAGTATAACTGAGCTGAGGCGATATTTGGGGTTTGTGTCGACTTGGTGCAGTAAGTATACATCACGACTTGATCGACGTGCGTCCTTGCTATCGCCCTCTTCGCCGCCACTTCAGGGTGCGTGCAGTAAGTGCATATTGAATTCCGCACAACTTGATGGAGACATGGCGCGGTAATTAAATCCCATATGCCTCGATGGTCATGACTGGGCTGCAGTAGACGTTGCGTTGTACACTTTTTTCCCTCGCTTCTAGGTGCTCTTGACTTAGTTGTGTTCTGCTAGCTATTGACTAAGTACTGTGTATGGGGTACCATGGTTGTGTTGATATTTTGTCGATGGCTAATCTGTGCGGTATTCGTGTGTGACTGACGGGGTGTTAGGGTAGGTAATCAATCGATTTAAGCCGTCGAGGCCGGGATTACTTGGCTGCAGTTAATGGTGTGCGTATCTGGTTTTTGACCTTTGGGCCGTGGCAGTAAGGTGCAGTAGATAATTACTTGAGCGGCGCCAGTGACATCGCATTCAGCCGTACATTGGTTCGTTCGTATACCATGGGGGGATGTGCCGATGCTCTGACTAGGTGTCGTGTACGGCCAGAGTTCATACAACATTAGTTTCGCGGCAGCTACTGCCTGTGAGTAGTGCTGCGCCTTCCTAACCTATGGTGCGTGGTTGTGGTGACTGATGTGCATCTGTGTCGTGGTATTTCGTGTGGAGGTGTGTAACTGGCACGTGGGTCGCGCTGACTGCGGTTAACTCTGGACGGGTGCAGTAGTTAATTACTAGGGATATGGGGTATTGGGTGTCTGACTGGGTGCAGTAGTATAATTACTGAGGATATGGTTGTATTGTGTGTTACTGACGGTGCAGTAGTATAATTACTGAGGGATATGGAGTATTGGGATGGCTGACTGTGGTGCAGTAGTATAATTACTGGGGGATATGGGGTTTTGTGTGTGACTGGGTGCTGTATTATAATTACTGAGGGATATGGGGTATTGGGATGGCTGACTGGGTGCAGTATTTAATTACTGAGGGATATGGGTTATTGGGATGGCTGGGTGCAGTAGTATATTTACTGAAGGATATGGAGTATTGGCGTGACTGGGTGCAGTAGTATAATTACTGAGAGATATGGGTATTGGTTGACGACTACTGGGTGCAGTAGTATAATTACTGATGGATATGGGGTATTGGGATGGTTTGACTGGGTGCAGTAGTATTACTGAGGGATATGGGGTATTGGTATGACTGGCTGGGGGCAGTAGTATAATTACGAGTGATATGGGGTATTGGGATGGCTGACTGGGTGCAGTAATATAATTACTTAGAGATATGGGTATTGTTGTGACTGGGTGCAGTAGTATAATTACTGAGGGATATGGGGTATTGGTGCGACTGGTGCAGTAGTATAATTACTGAGCGACGTGGTATTGCTATGTCTTGACTGGGTGCAGTAGTATAATTACTGAGGGACATGGGGTATTGCGATGTCTGACTGGGTGCAGTAGTATAATTACTGAGGATATGGGGTATTGGTGTTACTGACTGGGGGCAATAGTATAATTACTGAGGGATATGGGGTATTGGTGTGACTGGGTGCAGTGGTATAATTACTGAGGGACATGGGGTATTGGGATGGCTGACTGGGGTGTGGTAGTATACATACTGTGAGATATGTGGTAAAGGGATGGCTGAATGAGACTTGTTGAAGTTATTACAAAGGGTAATAGGTATGCTGAGGGGGGGTGGTAAATAATTATGACAAGAGTCCTATGTACAGTATGGGGGGTGGGCAGGCTGGGAAATGTAGTATTAAAGGAACATGGGGGATTTGGGTAGTTGGGTTTACTAATATTGCTGGATATATAGTGCCATAAGGAAGGGGGGGGGTTGATGGCTGGTAATGTTGTATTACAGGGGACATGTGGTACGGGGAATGACTGGGTGGAATGGAATTAGAGGGAGACATGTTATGTATTGAGGGGCTGATAGGTTGCAGCAATGTACGACATGGGCTTAGTCTAGCAAAATGTTTGCCACAGATACTTTCGCCATGACTGGCAGTAATTCGTTCTTGCCCTATGCTCGCTAGTGGCGAATGGTCGGCCAGGACAAAAGGTCTGCTTGTGTGTACCCAGCTAAGTTTGGAATGAGGGATTATAATTATCGAGGGACATGAGTAATTGGTGTGGCTGACTAGGTGTAGTAGTGGAGTTATGGGTGTGTGGGGTACATGGAGAGGAATGGCTGACGGTGCAGCAGTTGGAATTACTGAGGGATGTGGGGGTTCATGGAGAGGGCATTGATTATTGGGTGCAGTTGTTGTAATTACTGACAGACATGGGGGTACATGGCTGACGGTGCAGTTGTAAAATTACTGAGGGACATGGGGGTTCGGAGAGGGAATGTAATATTACAGCTGGGTGACTTGTTTGAAGGGGTATTATCACAAAGGGTAATAGGTATGTTGGTAGTAGGTGGTAAAATAGTATTATGAAAGGATCCTATATATTGGGGTGGGGGGGCTGGGAAATGTTGTATTTATTACAAAAGAATATGGGGGGTTTGGATAGCTGGGTTTTCTTATTGCTGCATATATAGTGATATAAGGGGGGGGTTGATGGCTGGGTAATGTATTACATGGGGACATGTGGTACGGGGTTTGCTGGTTATTAGTATTACTAAAGGCAACCATTGGGCAGATTATGGGGAAATACTGGGTGAACTGGAATTAGAGGGAGACATGGTGATGCATTGAAGGGCTGATTGGTTGCAGCAATAAAGGACATGGGCTCAGTCTAAAAATGTTTGCCATAGACACTTTTGCTTTGACAGGCAGTGATTCGTCCTTGCCAAACGCTCGCTAGTGGCAAACGTCGGCCAGTTTAAAATGTCTGCTTGTGTGCTTAAAGTTTGTAATAAGGATTGGTGTCTAGCCATCCAATGGTCTAACATCCTCAATAGATAATTGTAATAAGAGGACATTAAGGGCTTGTCTACCCCCAACTAAAATTTGATCGACTGTTGGCCCCAATGTGCAGTTTTTAAAGATCCCTACTTTTCTTTTCTGCTACTTATGGTTTTCCTGTCCAAAGAACAAAGATTACCAGCTTCTCAGTGTGTAATTCAGTGGCTGCCGCTTCCTGCTCCTCTTAAGAGGACTCTGGAATGAGCTGTGGATCTCTCAAGCCTCCTAATCCCTCAGCGGCTGTGTGTTGTTTTTTTTAAATAAAAAGCTTCCTACAAGTAAGGCAAACCCTAAACGCTAGCTTTACTCTCATTCCTTCTGCTGACTGACTGCTGCGTCCGTGATTCTCAGCCATCACAGACGTGGCTGTCAGTCCCACCCACCCTACATTATCTAATTTTGCAGGTTTGGGGGTGGAGATACCCTTTTTTTAAACATTTCTTTTAGGATTTATGGAGTACTAAAAATATATGCAGATCATATCAGTGTGTCTTTTTTTCTACCTGTTGGTATTTTGCTTTTGAATTAAAATCCTGTTACATACAAATGTTTTTGTATTACCATTATAACTCGAGTATAAGTCGAGGTTTTTAGGCTTTGAAAAAGCCTAAAAATCCTACCTCGACTATACTCGAGTCACTAACCTGAAATCCTTCAGCCGCTCGCTTCCTCTCTCTTCCGCATCCCACGGTGCAGTGTCTGACTCAGTACTCGGCGCCGGTTATAGTAGTGACGTCAGGCGCCTGAACTGTGGATGCGAGAGGCGCCGAGTAGTGACGTCAGGCGCCTGAACGTGGGATGCGAGAGGAACGTTTGTGGCTGCAGGATTTCAGGTTAGTGTTTTGAGAAAGAACAGCAATCTGGCATAAATGCACTTGAGAGGCTGATGTCAGGGCTAGGGCTAAAGGACATAAAATCATGATCAGAAAATAAAGATTTCACAATAGAGCTAAGTCTACATCTGCTTTTCACTAGGACAAATAACTACCAGTACAGGCATATGACAAGGATTTATTCATAAAAAGGATTGTATTTTAATTCTCAATTGTCAGTGTCCTAAGCGAGCAAGTGATATATACTGTAGTATTTGTAGGAATCTTACCTTTTACATAGTAAAATTAAAATCAGAGCTAGTATTATTAGAATGAGGAGGCAGTTGTGGTCCTAGTTTCTACCCTCGACTTTTACTCGAGTCAATCATGTTTTACTCATTCCAGGTCAAAATAGGTACCTCGACTTATACTCGAGTATATACGCTATTACAAAATTTTATCTAGTCTGTGCTTTAAAGATCGAGCTAACTACTCATGGACTTGGTTAGAATCAAGCATTTTATTTAAAAATGTGTTAAATTATGATTCCTAAAAAAGATAAGGACCCATTGTTCGATTCGTAATGTAACCATCCCCACTGCATTTTGTTAAAATATATTGAATACACAATCACAATTTTCTGTACAGATCTCAAAGTTTACAATAATGCGAAAATTAAAGCAAATAGTGCAGGTGGAATGGATAGTTAAAGCAATGCCTTCTTGTGTATTGCAGCAGGCCCTCGTTTTAAACTAAACCTGGTGGGAAAGGAAAATAGTTTACCAACCACCTATCGATGACACAGTGCAGAAAAATAAAGGGAAAATAGCCACAGCTGTATACCAAGCGTGTGTAAGAGTCTTTCCTGAACGTTAAGAAGGAGGGTGTTCTACTTTCAAGGTTTTTACTTACTGTTGACTACAACCATAACATTAATCAATGGATTGAGAGACCAAAATGAAGTCAGATGTACATGTCTCAGGCTGATCATCCTATTTTTAAAAAGTCTCTTCAATGTATCTGTTGTATTCAGTTAGATCAACTGGACTTAGATGTTTTTTGAAGATGTTTCGCTATTCTCTGACTGGCTTTCTCAATTCGAATAACTTGTATAAGAATCTGTTGGCAATTATTGCATGGAAAATCCCAATTAGCATATCACAGCTATGATTGAATTGTGGCCAAAATGTGTTCTAGGAACGCCCAGGGTTAGGTGTCAAAACAGCATTGTACATGGCAGACAGTTGGTGTTGAAAACCCCCCACACACCCTCTATTCAGGCTTGGTTTCTTTATTTTCACGTAAATGGCCTCTTGAACCAGTCATGTTCCTTGCCAATATGTTAACATTACAATCTTCAAAGGTATTTCCTTTTTCCTTAAAGGGCAGTTCAGTGGAAATTATCAATATTTGTTCAATTGTTAGTTTGTGTAATGCCTTCTTAGTTATTCTAACTATTCTCTCCCATTTAAAAAAAAAAATCAGTTGATTTCTTACTCATTGCTGTTCCCTGCTGTTGACATTAGTAAGCTGACAAACTCTTCTTCTTCCCAGGATGCACCATTTCCTTTGAATGTTCATAACAGTTATTTCTACTGATTGGCTGTTGGATGGGTCAAAGATGCTCCGATCTCTACTGAGCAACTGAATCACCCAGGCGCTGGGTCAAGGGCAAAACCTTAACAGTTCTCTACTAGGGTCCTGCAAACAGGAGTCAGTATTTCGGTTGCATTATTTTACAGTCAAAATGCTGAATTGGCAGATTAAGGTCATTAGGATGAAAAAATACTGCTCTTTTTTTCTAAAAAAACCTATGTATTTGTACTGAACTTCCCCTTTAAGATGCAAGTACACGGCTGAGTCCTGACCTGAGGAATTGGCTCTTCTGTGCTGGGCCATACATTGATGCAACTGCTTCTTGAGGCTTAAAGAACTAAACTTTAAAGGGGTAGTTCAGTGCAAATACATATGCTTTTCATAAAAAGAGCAGTTATTTTTTCATCCCAATGACCTTAATCTGGCAATTCAGCTTTTTGTCTGTGTATAAATAACTGCAACCAAAATACTGACTTCCTGTTTGTAGGACCCCTAGTAGAGATTATTATGGTCTTGCCCTAGACCCAGTGCCTGGGTTGATTCAGTGGGGCCAGTTATTATAGTTCTGGGGGTGGACTGCCCTTAAAGTCATCAGAGCCAAACAGATGCTGCGAAAGGCTCAAACACATCTAAACGAATGAGTACAACAGACACATTTTACAGTTGATCTTTAACCCTTTCACTGCCACAGATCGTATATTCACGATCTGTGCAGTGAATGACCAAACTGCCACAGATCGTGAATACACGATCTGTGGCTTCCCCACTGCACAAAAAAATTTGGCCCCCCGCTAGGGGCGATCGGGGGCAGCATTCAACTGCCCCCCTAGCCCCCTCGATCCCCCCTCGGTTCTGTCCAAATCCGAGGGGGGGATCGGAATATCCCTACCGGCAGCCGGTCCCACGTGGAGGAAGAGAGAGAGGAGAGTCTCTGTCCGGAAAGGGAGACCCCGTGACTCACTGAACTTCCTCCTTCACCGGGGTCTTCCCTAAAAGAGGTAAATGCTGCCCCTGGTAGTCTAGTGGAGGTACTGCAGTGTGATCTCCATTCAGATCACGCTGCAGTACCTAGTATAGTACAAGCTGTCATGCTGATAGCCTTACTATACATTTTGTGAATGCAGTGTTCTCCCCGAATTTTTCCTGCCGGTGGCATGAAAAAGTAGCCGGGTGGCATGAAAAAGTAGCCGGGTGGGTAGGACGGGGAAATTTGGTGGTAAGGGAAATGTTCACTGCACATGCTCATTATATAGGTCAGGGATGTCTAACTTTTGTCCCACTAGATGTTTGAAAACTATAACTCCCAGCATTCCATGGTTGTGAGAAGGCAGGGGGTTGTAGTCTGTCAACACTCGGCAGTAACCCATGTAACATAGCAGCACAAGCACATGTGACACCCTTTTGTGGCCTTGGAGATCTTGGAAAAGCTAGTTAACGTGCTAAAATAATCTTGCAGGTGTAAAAAAGGAGTCTGGACTGAGCAGTTTTGGCGGAGTTTTTACTGAACATGGCACACCTATTAAACCTACTTCTAAATTCTTTTAAATCACAAGTGTTCTCTCAAGAATTTTTTTCCAGCCGGTGGCATGAAAAAGTAGGCCGGTTGGGCCGCCCGGCTAAAAGACCCTAGGGAGAACACTGGAATGGAACTCAGTTTCATTCACAAATAGGATTTTTCTAAGTCTTTGCTATGGGGACAGAGATCAAAATTGGTGATCACTTCTGATCACCAAATTATTGATCTTTCCAATGAATGAAAATCACTTCCTGGAAAATGATTTCCGGGAAGTGATTTTTCCGATCGGATTTCGAATTGGAAAACGGGCATTTATGCCCGTTATTCCAAGTTCGGTATCATTCCCTAAGATGATTTGATGATCATCTTTGGGAATGATCCAAAAAAAAGGGGAAATACACATGAAAAAAATCTTAAAGTGATACACACACCTTTTTTTTTTTTAACCTAAAAACTATAAATTAGCACAAAACTTTTGTCTTCTCCAGCTTCCCAATGTGACCGTGATATCGGTAAAGTAAACGCGGATCATTATTTGTTCGATTTCAAGGGAAACTAAGCCTATTTTAGTAGAAAATTTTGCAGAGGTACCAAAAGATTGATTGATTTTTTAGGATCAGTAAAGTGTGCAAAAACTTGTGGGACTCTCCGTACTAACTGGTTTTCACTAAAATACCACTAAAAGGGGAGTGGGGATAGGGGTGGGAGGTGGGTTGTGGCGTTTTTTATTTTTTCTTGTAATTGCACCACCCACCCATGTGGCATACTGTTTGATTCAGGACATGTGGGAGATTGCCATTTAGTGGGTTTTTTTACTTGCCAAGTGGGTTTAGGTAGGATTTCAACCATTGAGTCCTCTTATTTTATTTTTCCACAAATCTCCTAAAAGCACAGAGTTCTATGAATAACAGCGTCTGGAATTCTTCATGTATATACGAAAGCATGATACCATCAGGTAGTTGAAGGTGTGTAGCTTCTTGTAATTGGACTTGTGCATGAGTCCCATTTGAGCTAGTTGGTGGCCACGTCTCTGTGTGCACACACACTATGGCATACCGTTTGATGCAGGATATGTGGGAGATTGACATTTAGTGGGTTTTGCTTGTCAAAAGGGTTTAGGTAGGATTTCAACCCTGAATCATCTTATTTATTTTTCACAAAACCTCCTAAAAACACGGAGTTCTTTGGATCACTGGGTCTGGAATTCTTCATGTATGCATGAAAGCATGGCATCATAACGTATCTGAAGGTGTGTAGATTCCAAAATATATAGTTTGTGGGGGGAATTTCCATGTTTCGGGACTGTTTCCTTAGAAAAAGTGTAGGCTGTTCAAATTACAGAGCACTTTGATTTTTTCTTGTAATTGCATTTGTTCATGCGTCCCATTTGAGCTAGTGGTGGCCACGTCTCTGTGTGCATCCACGCATATGGCATAACGTTTGATTCAGAACATGTGGGAGATTGATATTTAGTGGGGGGGGTTTATTTGTGGGGGGCATTTCCAAGTTTTGGGGCTGTTTGAAATACAGAGCACTTTGATTTTTTTCTTGTAATTACACTTGTGCATGCGTCCCATTTGAGCTGTTGGTGGCCACGTCTCTGTGTACATCCACACTATGGCATAACCGTTTGATTCAGAACATGTGGGGGGGTATTTGTGGGGGGCATTTCCAGTTTTGGGGCTGTTTGAAATTACTGAGAACTTTGATGTTTTTCTTGTATTACACTTGTGCATGTGTCCCATTTGAGCTAGTTGGTGGCCACGTCTCTGTGTGCACTCACACATATGGCATACCGTTTGATTCAGAACATGTGGGAGATTGATATTTAGTGGGGGGTTTTATTTGTGGGGGGCATTTTCAAGTTTTGGGGCTGTTTGAAATTACAGAGCACTTAGATTTTTTTTCTTGTAATTACACTTATGCATGCGTCCAATTTGAGCTAGTTGGTGGCCACGTCCCTGTGTGCATCCACGCATATAGCATACCGTTTGATTCAGAACATGTGGGAGATTCACATTAAGTGGATTTTTTTGCCTGTCAAGTGGGTTTAGGTAGGATTTCAACCCTTGAATCATCTTACTTTATTTTTCACAAAACCTCCTAAAAACACGAGTTCTTTGGATTACTGGGTCTGGAATTCTTCATGTATGTATGAAAGCATGGCACCGTAATGTAGCTGAAGGTGTGTAGATTCCAGAATATATATTTTTGGGGGGCATTTCTATATAGAGGGGTTTTTAGTCTGACAAATCTGAAAAGTTGCTGTAATTGGGCCATTTCATTGGTTCACTTTGTGGCTAGTTGATTCCACTTTGCGTTTGTAACCATACATAGGGCATACCGTTTGATTCAGGACATTTAGGAGATTGATATTTGTTAACTTTTTTTTACACTACTTGGGATTTTGGCATGATTTCTACCTTTGAGAGCTAAACTGCGAACTTCTACGAAGAACTGCGCCCACACCATTGATGGTACGAATAAACAAACTACAGAATTTCATAGATAAAGGTGTGTGGATTCGAGAAATATAAGGTTTGTGGGGGTTGTTTTGTGGGAAAAATTGCGACTGTTCAAATTCAGATTTGGCTGAATATTTTTGTTGTTTCTGAGCCATTGTGCATTGTTTTACTTTGTGGCCATTGGCTTCCACGTCCACGTGTGTAACCACACACATGGCATACCGTTTGATTCAGGACATTTGGTTGATTGATATTTAGTAACTTTTTTTTTACATTCCATGAGGTTTTGCATGATTTCTACCTTTTAAAGTTGTTTTTTGTTAATTTTTTCAGACAAATGCGAATTTCTACGAAGAACTGCGCCCACACCATTGATGGTATGAATGAACAAACATACAGCATTACGTAGCTGAAGGTATGTAGATTCTGAGAATATATAGTTTTGGGGGGTATTTCCAGTTAAGGGGTGTTCAGTTTGAAAAATCTGGGAAATGCTGTTATTGCTCACTGCGCATTGTTTTACTTTTTGACTAGTCGCTTCCACGTCCGTGTGTGTAACCACACATATTGCATACCGTTGATTCAGAACATTAGGAGATTGATATTTGGTAAGTTTTTTTACATTCATGGGCTTGTGTGTGATTTTGTAACTTTGAAATGTATTTTTCTCTATTTTTCCAGAAAATTTGTAGAATGCGAAATTCTACGAAGAACTGCGCCCACACCATTGATGGTATGAATGAACGAACTACAGTGCTACATAGCTGAAGGTGTGTAGATTTCGAATATATAGTTTGTGGAGGTATTTCTGAGTTATTAGGGTGTTTTGTGGAAAAAACTGCAGACTGTCCAAATTCGGAGTTGGCTAAATATTTTCGCTGTTTCTGAGCCATCTGCATTGTCTCACTTTGTGGCTTTTCGCTTCCCCGTCCGCGTGTGCAACCACCATTGGCATACCGTTTGATTCAGGACATTTGGGAGATTGATATTTAGTAACTTTTTTTTTACATTCCATGAAATTTTGGCATGATTTCTACCTTTTGAAGTTGTTTTTTGTTCACTTTTTCAGACAAATGCGAACTTCTACGAAGAACTGCGCCCACATCATTGATGGTATGAATGAACAACTACAGTGTTACATAGCTGAAGGTGTGCAAATTTCAGGAATATATAGTTTGTGGGGGTTATTTCTAGTTACAGGGGTGTTTTGTGGAAAAAACTGCAGACTGTCCAAATTCGGAGTTGCTAATATTTTCGCCGTTTCTGAGCCATCGTGCATTGTCTCACTTTGTGGCTTTTCGCTTCCGCGTCCGCGGTGTGTAACCACACATATAGCATACCGTTTGATTCAGGACATTTGGGAGATTGATATTTAGTAACTTTTACATTCCATGGGGTTTTTGGCATGATTTCTACCATTTTGAATGGTTGTGTGTTCATTTTTTTGAAAATCTGGTAAAAGTGCAAACTTCTACGAAGAACTGCGCCCACACCATTGATGGTATGAATGAACGAACTACAGCATTACATAGCTAAAGGTGTGCAGATTCAGATTTAGAATATATAGTTTGTGGGGGTATTTTTGAGTTGGGGGGTGTTTTGTGGAAAAACTGCAGATTGTTAAAATACAAAACTGGCTATTTTTTTTTGCTGCTACTGACATTTGGCAGTCACTCTCTGGGTAGTTGGTAGCCATGTCTCTGGGTACACCCATGAATGTGGCATACCGTTTTTTCGGAGGGTTAGGCTTTCATATTTGAGATGCGTTTGAGCTTTCCTCCACAGTTTTTAGCTGAAATTCACATTGATTTTGTCTCTGATTTTACAGTTGAGGGAAAAAAGGAAAATGTGAGAAAATAACTTACAATTGGACGAAGAGCTGCATCCGGGTATCTGCATTTTGATCGAAACTAACCTCACTCGTAAAATCTGCGGGTGTGTAGTTTCTAAAATATCTCCACTTGTGGGGATATTTTAGTTAATTTGGAAGATATTCTATGTTAACTGTCAGTAGTGGTTATACATTTTAATTTGGTGTAATGCTTGTGAAGGTTCTCATTCATCCAGGTCATGGTATATCTGTTGTATTCAATTAGATCAACTGGACTTGAAATTTAGTTCTTGAAGACGTTTCGCTAGTCATCCGACTGGCTTTCTCAATTCAGAATGACTTGTACAAGAATCTTGTGCATTATGTACCCTGGAAAATCCCATTAGCATATCACAAACAGCCATATCATAGCATATCACACCCCTTAACACCTGCTGTGATATGCTAATTGGGATTTTCCAGGATACATAATGCCACAAATTCTTGTACAAGTCATTCTGAATTGGAAAGCCAGTCGGATGACTAGCGAAAGTCTTCAAGAACTACATTTCAAGTCCAGTTGATCTAATTGAATACAACAGATAATTTGGTGTAATATCTTGAAGGTGCAGTTTTAGTTTGGGGGGGTCTCCTGTACAGGAAAAGTCGGGTACCTACATATATCTGGTATCGTTGTACTCGGAGAATCAGAGCTTTTAGAAACAGTAAGATTTTTGTGTGTAACCTTAAGATTACTATAAGTAAAAATGGGAAAAATCCATGAAAATTTGCAAATTTTTCATTTTTTTTTTACATATTTTACACCATAATTCCAGTAAAATTTCCAGAAAAGTTACAAAATTCTGTTACCATGTTAAAGTACACTTTGTTCTGAAAAAAAACAATGTATAATATTCCTGATTAGTGCTGGCAGAGTGCTGGCAGTTTAACGCAAAAAAAAGGAATTTTCCTGCAGTGAAAGGGTTAATGCACAACATCAGTCAACTAGAACAGTCCTGCTGTGCCTATCCAAAGTCCATGAAACTAAAGCCTAGGCTCCTTCCTGTGTGTAAAATTTTTTTGCCCCTTTCCTGTCCTCCTGGAGGACTGGCATCTGCAGGGAATCCCTGGTGGACATACCCTTTAAGTTTCACAAGAACAGCTGCTTACGCTCAGGTACTGTTTTTTGTTAGCAGTCACTGTTGACAAAAAACCCTACATGTACGTTCTGCTTAACTGGATCCGCCCAGAAAATGCTACAATGTTCTTATTGTAGGTTAGACCAAGCTGAATGAAAGGGGTATGTACCAAAAGTCAGCAGCAATGCTGTAACACAGTAAGGCGCAATTTAAATTCCTTCATAACTTTGGAGTTTTCAAGAGGTTACCATTTTAATCTCTATTACTATTACTTTACCATACTTGTAATGTACAACTGTTCAGTGGTGTTTACCCACCTTAAAAAACCCCAAATAGTTGGTACATACCAACTCAAAACTTGTTGCATGAAGAAATCTTATTAACGTTATCTCTACCGTTTGCTACAGTTTATCAATAAATGCGACTTTTGAAGGGATTTGCAGCAGCTGCCTCACCTTATTTAAATTACAATTGTGGCAGATTGCATCCCTACTTTAGTGTTAAAGGCAGTTCTCCCCCCCAAAAAAACTTTTACCTCACATTCCACACCTCCTTAAACCCCTATTTTTGCAAAAGCTATTGTCTCCGAGTGCTACTGGAAGAAGATATTTAGCTTGAAGTCTAAAGGTTTTTCACCACACCATGCCACCACCTTATCAGCTTTCTTAGCTCACACAGCTGTAAAGGAGTCAGCTTGTGCAGCCGTCATAAGTCATTACGCCAATATCGCTGTCATAGCCTTGACAGATGGCTAAAGAGGGACCTGCAGTTTTAGGCAAGGAAAATATCTTCTTCCTGGAGCACTGGGGATAGAGATATGTATTGCAATAATAGTATTAAACGCTAAGGGACTAAAACATGCCTTTTAAAAACTAACAAAATGTAACACCAAATTGTATTGCACGTTTGGTAGTGATTGTAACTCTTGATAAAAAAATTGCCAGCTGATTGATTTTATGGATTTCCCGTAAAGCTGGTCATACATTTTGCAACCGTCATTTCTGGCCGTAATGTTAGTTGTCTTTATGTCAGTTTAGACAAGGAAAATGCGTTGTTAGTAGGTTTTCTGGTTTAGTAAGTTTGCTGCCCTGGCTGTCACTTTTAAGTACAAAAATTTGCAGCATTGTTTTATCTAAGCACCACAATTTAGCAAGGAAGACAAATAAAAGAAGCTGGAACGGCTAGTTATTTTCATATTAGACTTACTGTTAATTAAAAGACTGGATTTAATTATGGAGTGCAGTAGAATCATCCACGGTTTTAAACCAAATAGCTATTTAGCTCTAAGAATACAATCTAAAGTAACAAGCAATGAGCGGTAGTACAACTCTACGCTCTGAATAATGTATTCATGGTAAATATCCATGCACTATGCAGTGGAAATGAAGGAATCTCTGAGAGCTGGAAGTCTTGCCTGATTACTTTTCACCTCCCTTCTTTAAGAATGTGTGTCTGTGTCAACCCTGTGCGTGTAAATGTCCTGGGGCTTTCAAAAGTTTAGTGATAGCTTAGGCAATATATTAAAAATATTTAAATACCTAAAGCCAACAAATGAAAACCTAATTATAGCTGTGTGAAAGGACCAACCAAAGGATTACCCTGAGAATTTAGAATATGCTCTTCCCCACCTAGAATTTTATTTTTACAGGAATTTTATTTGTTTTACGGACTGGAAACAAAAGCAGAGATGATAGGATGGTGATATGATGACATCATCATCCTCTATTGGTAGGGCTTCTTCTCTTTTAGCATAGGGTAGTAAGTCATGGTCCTGCCAAAGGAACGAAACTCAGATCAGCTCATAAAAAGCTAAGCAATAGTTGAGTTGTCTGTCCTTTACTATAAGGAAGAGAAAGCAACAAATGTTATTGTTCCCTACATTGTTTAGAAATCAGAAGATCAATAAACAGGGATGGGGGTTGACTGTACCCAGGATAGATTGTCACACAAAACATTTCTGTCTTTTCAACCATTAATTATCTAGTGTGGTGTGCAAGGCTTTAATGATTATAAAATGAATAAAATCATCAATTTGTCAGAAATCAACATGGTTTATAACACATTATTACAAATGCCAGTCCATAGGCGGGCCATGTTTTTTCAACGTTCACTCTTCCACACTATCCTCCATTTGTAATTCTTATATCTGCATTTCCATTTTTTTATCTCATGTATAATACTGCATAATTACCCTTGAATTTATATGTTCAAAACTCTCCCTTAAGCATCCAGTAGATGTGTAGCTGATTGATGCTTTCTGATAGAAACTCATTAAGAGCACCAATTGAACTACACCACATTCCATCTATCTTGATCAGATTTAGCTTAAACCCCCCAAGATATATGCAACTACTTATGGGTCTAAACATTTTTACACAGGTCAGGTCAGCTTTTGTCCATAAACTGCCGATATCATTATCGAATGAAACCACACAGGGGTCAATCGCCATAGATCATTTCAGAGACTTCCTTTAAGATTAGAAGAATAGAGGTTTCATCTTCAAGTTAACAAAGGTTTCTTTACAGTGGGAATGGTTGAACCCTGGATCTGTCTTCCAGCAGATATGGTAATGGAAACTTCATTGAGTAGCTTTAAAAGTTGGCTGGAACAATTTCTAAAATAAAAAAAATACTAAAAATTACTGGCATTAAATTAGACATATTTCTCATTGATCCAGGGATCCTTTCTGATTCCATTTGGAGTCAGGAAGGATTTCCCCCCGCTCTGTGCTTTGGGTGTTTTTGCCTTCCTCTGGATCACCTGTTAAGTGAGTAGGGTTCATGAGAAGGCTAACAAGTAAACTGGGTGTACGTATGTCTTTATTCAACATTTAATCTATTAAACTCTATATATGTATCTATGATTTTTTCAGCTAATTCAAAGAAATCATTAACCTGCTTTAAATTACAGAGAAACTTTGTCTGTACTCAAAATAACTTTTAGTTGTTGGAATGTTGTATCCAAACTAAAGAAGATGAACACTAAACTTGTTCTTCTGTACTACACATTAAAATACTATGGGGAAAGGAAGACTTTCACCACTGTGATTTAAGACCTCGTACACACTCCGACGAACAACCCTGATGACCCTCCAGCATGACACAGGTCGACGAATGGCCATTTCTGTGTGTATGTGTTCGGTGGGCATCACTTGGTGGATCAACGAATGACACCTTACCAGACGCATCACACACATGTGATTATCGCCCGAAACAGCTGATTATTGCGTGCATGGACACGATCAGGGTAATTCGGCGGATGTGTGTGCAAGGCTTTAGCCTCTAAGATTCATGACCTGTTTTGGTTTTGTCTGTTGGTGCTCTATCTTCTTTAGCTCCCAGCAAACAGACAAACTTAGAAGAGTCTCCCTCTGCACTGCCGGGACACTATAGCGAAAACAATTGTGTCTCATTATATTTTAATATTTTTTGCAAAAACTGATTATATGTGTCACACCTTATTTTTTCTTCTACTCTTGTATTTTCTATGTTCTTTTTTTCTCTTTAAATCTTACTTATTTGCTTGCACGACTTTACAGATTTACAAACTTTTGGTGAATTGCCCACCTGTTTTCTGTCAAGTTATTTTTGCCCAAAAAATTCCTAACCAAAATTTTGTCTCAAAATCACTGTTTGTATAAATGAAATTTCATGTGTTTTTAAGCAATATTTTAGCAGTAGTTTTGACAAAAACATTTTTTGGGTCAAAACTAATTTCCAGTCTCTTTGTTACTGATCATTAAAGGGCATGTCACCCTAAAACTAATTTTTTATATGCTAGATACCCCAACTGCCATGTTTTTTCTTTAAAAAAAAGGATTAGAACTGTATTTACAGCTCTTTGTTCCCGCGGCGCACTGATCTGGCTCCCTGCTGGCAAGCAGGGGCCGGACCAGCTGCCACGTCTGTGATTCTGCGAATTAGGGCTGTAAGTATATTTCTGATGGGTTTTTTAAGAAATTACTTATAGTGAGGGGCGGCGGGTATCTACCATAAATATCTAATATATTGTTTATAGTGTTCAAAGAGTGTAATCATCACTCACATTGAATCAGTGGCAAGCATTTAGTATCCAACAAATAAGATGAGGTGCGCTACCCTCATAAACAAACCCAGGGTTTTGGGAGACCCCTATGCGGTGTGTCTAGGGAAAACAAATATCACTATCTCAAATAGTAAGGACAGACCATATACATAGACCCTTCTATAAGCACTCCCCCCCTTAGGACCCCAATGTACATACTATCAGTCTCACAACCCCTAACTATCTAAAAACCATGTGAATGAATGATATGCAGTATACACCTTTATACTCATCACACAATGATATATTGTCTTATAGTTAATAAAGGTTCTTAATCTGCTATATCGTTCGTTCAAATTTATTTTAGATTGTTAGGGGTTGTGAGACTGATAGTATGTACATGGGGTCCTAAGAGGTGAGTGCTTATAGAAGGGTCTAAGGGTCTGTCCTTACTATTTGAGATAGAGACAAAGCATAATTAGCTCTCATTGAGTTCTATGTGGGAGTGATTTTTCTTACTGCAGTGTCCTTTATGCCTGTCAACAGGTAACTGATAATTTTAAAAACTACTGCACCCAGTTAGCCACCCCATATCCCTCAGTAATTATACTAGTGCACCCAGTCAGACATCGCAATACCCCATGTCCCTCAGTAATTATA
>JAACNH010006405.1:0-17405 GCA_019447015.1 Hymenochirus boettgeri
TAGCATAGTGCACTGGTGGGTAACTGGGAAAGTGGCAGACTGGTGGATAGCATAGTGCACTGGTGGGTAACTGGGAAAATGGAACACTGGTGGATAACATGCACTGGTAGGTAAGTGGGAAAGTGGAACACTGGTGGATAGCATAGTGCACTGGTGGGTAACTGGGAAAGTGGAACACTGGTGGATAACATAGTGCACTGGTGGGTAAGTGGGAAAGTAGAACACTGATGTATAGCATAGGGACACTGGTGGGTAACAATAAGAAGCCATTTTTTCACCTTTCACCAGTACAATGAGAGGCCCCTCTTCAACTTAGCATTACCAAAAGGCACTTTCCGCATTATCCCCAATACATTTTTTTAAAAAAAAACTTTCACCTTTCCCCAGTAAAATTAAGACACCCCCTCCCAGTACAATGAGAAGCCAGCACACAACCAAGCACATTAAAAGGCACTTTTTCCAGCAACTCTTCCACCTCCAAGTACAAATGGAAGCCACTCTTCAGAACAATGAAAAGCCATGATCAAAATGGTTTGCAAAATGAATACAACGGGCTTCCCCTCCCCTGCTTACCTATTTTCAAGCTGTTTTTGAAGGAGAAGCAGGAGCAGTATCAGGTAATGCAGACACTGTAAAATGAACTGGAGGGCTCACTAACATTGCTTATGAACTGGAGGGCTGACTAACACTGGGTAATGAACTGAAAGGCTCACTAGCATTACTAATGAACTAAAGGGCTAACACTGCTAATGAACTGGAGGGCTAACTGACAATGGCTTATGAACTGGAGGGCTGATTAACACTGTCAGGGGTCACAACCAGAAGGAAGCTGAGAGGGTGTTTAACACCCCCCACATACTGTCCCCAGTCAGCACTCAATATTATGTCAAATGGACCTGTACAATATCCCTATCCTATAGATTCTTAACTAATGGCACATCCGGACCGGGTCTATCACACCTCCCTTTCCTGCCCCAATGCAGGTGGGATCACACCTAAATGAAGGTATAGCAGTTTATTATCTGCGTGAACACCTCCTCATTTTGTCCAGATCAATATCCCTATCAACAGTCTGTTATTATATTCTATACCATGTCCATTTATTTTTCAATAAATCTTTTTTTTTTTTAAATTTAATCAGAACATCCCTATGCCCCACCTGTTTAATCATAAATGAATCACCTCTTTTTATAAATTCACCCCTCACATTTTTTTAAAATCATTAATGAACCACCCACTCTGTTTCTGTATTTTATATTTATATATTTAATTATACACACATTATTAATTAAAGACCCCACATCATTTTGTTTTAATTATACACCAATTTCCCTTCAGGATCCAGCAGCCTAATCTGTACAATGTCATTAACATTATCACTATTTGTCAGTGCTGCTGCTGAACCTATCCCAAACTCACAGCACCAGGCAGTGTCACCTCTCTCCCCAGCCTCCCTTCCTCCTACCCCAGCAGCTCCATCAGTCTGTGTACAGAACTATTCTATTACTAATACTCACTGTTTCTGAAGTTGGGGAGCTGGGTAAGACTGGGTGGATCTCAGTTCCCTCCCCACAGCAACCAGGGCTCAGTCAGATCAGAGGAGAGCTGCTCTGCCCACCAAACACCCAGGAAGATGGTGAGGAGGAGGAGAGGAGGTGCCGGATGCTGCTGGGAGGGAGGGGAGGAGTCAAGAGTCCCATAGTAGTAAACTAGCAGGAGACAGGAGTGAAGTTGCAGGACTTACCCGAGCCTGCATTCCTCCTCTGTTCCGCTGACAGGTCCCGAGTCCGATGGAGCTTGTAGTGTATGTGTGCACAGTGCAAGCTCCATTGAAAAACAAGAGGTAAGATATTGCTCCTTTACCTCCCATTCTTCAATTAAACTAAAAGAAGGAAGTTTGTTTTTAGAGTGGAAATAACCTTTAACAGCACAGAGACCTGCCTCTGTTAGTCACAGAATATGTTATAGAGAGACCTGCCTCTCAGTCAGAGAACAGAGATGTAACAGTGTTGATATTTAACGATCTTTAAAACAATCTCCTTTTACCCACACAAGTAAGTCTGGGGATTTGAACCTGTGACCTCATGGGCTGTGCGTTTCTAATAGTAATGCATGAAACTACTGAAACATACTGCACCTTTATAAATAAGTCCCATTGCATCCCCCCTTTGAGTATTATTTAATTCTTTTCTCTTTCTTTTTCTCTGGTCTTGGTTCCTTTTATTTTTTAAATTTAGAACTGAAATGTAGAGAGTAACCTGTGTAGAACTATCTGGCAAAAACAGCTTCCTAATTATTATTTCTCCTTCTATTCATATTTATTATATTTCTGTACAAGTTTGATTGCAACAATTACTTAAGACTTAATGATCTCTGTAAATAGGACATGTCGAACAGCAAATTACATTAATGAATCATTAAGTAACAAAGAGAGAAATGTTTTTTATTGCTCATGTAGAAGCCTACAGATGGACTTGTGCATAATATGTTTATAATATGGAAGTAAAGCAATAACCATTCATTTTTTTATAATTAAAAACAAGTAATAATGTACATGTTTACATTAAATTAAAATATAATATAATAGAGTTAATAGAAGTAATAGTCATAAAATGTAATTGAAATGTAGTACAATGAACATTTTTAATTCAAAGTAAAAATTAAAATGAAGATTAAAAAGTTAACGTAAAAAGTTTGAGAAAAAATTAATTCTTCAATAAATGTACCTAATAGGATAAAAATACTGGTAAAAGTACAGACCAAATGTGTCAGTACAGAAAGCCCTGCAAGTACTGCCTCCTCTTTTACATCATTGAGTCAATTTATCACACAATCCCCATACAGACAGGCTGATTGTCACTACTTAGACTGTGGTAGTATGATTGGTAAGCAATCTCTACACTGCACTAATATTCTACTTTCTGCTCTCTCAATAGTGGAAAACAGAGAATGTTTGAGGTTATCCAAGAGACTCTGCAAAATGACTTCCCAGCCTGGTTTGCAAAAGTGTTTAGCTATGCTTCTAATCCTGGATTAATTCTACCGTTCATCCTGCTTATGGCGTAGGTATAATGTTATATAACTGAGCTTATTTTATTCTGTGTCATTACTAGGGACTGTATTGGATGGAAACCCACAACAAATTTGTATAAATGCAACTGACCAAGTGTAAAGGTTCGTACACATGTGCCGACCCGCAACGCACATTGTGTACGAACATTTGTTTTGGCCAATAATCGGCCGTGTATGGGCCCTTTATTGGCCAAAGCGGACGTTCGGCCGGGGACAGACAAATTTGTATAATTGCAACTGACCAAGTGTAAAGGTTTGTACACACGTGCAATCGTGGGTCCCGACCCCCGCCGCACATTGTGTATGAATGTTTGATTTGGCCAAAACGAACTTTCATACACATCGTGCGTCATGGGTCGCACATGTGTACGAACCATATGTTGTTAAAGTTAGATTTGTTTTTAGACCCTAAAAAGAAATGTATCAAGCTTATCTGAAGGGTGGTTTATAATATAGGAATTACATTGTAAGAGAATGTATGTGAAATTCAGTTAGATCCACTGGAATTTTAAAGTTTAGCTCTTGAACTATGACTGTAATTACTAGCAGAAATTCAACAAAGAGGTTTGCATTTTGGGGAATGGACCAGACAATTGTGGAACCCTAGTTTTCACTGCAGAGGACTAACAGTTTGTTTTAGTTGGCAAGCTTTTGAGGGCTGTGCCCTCTTCATCAGGTCATAACAGTATTGGTTGTACTGCTCTGACTTGATAAAAAGGGCATAGTCCTCTAAATATATTATATATAGACTAATACATCAACAATCATTTTCTGAATTAAATTCAAAAAAGGGGCATTTTACCTAGAATGGCTATTTTCTCCTAACTCTGCCCAGTTTATCCATTTGATCCTCCATTTCTTTAGTTGATGGCAAGTATAAAATCTACTCAGCCAGTTTGGTGGGTAATGAGGGACTGGATACTGAAACTGTGGATTTGCTATGCTAAATGCATGAAAAGAAACCTTTTTATAAATATTTCAATAAATAATTTAAAAAAAACGATTTTCTCATGATATTATTTCATCTACACATGGACCATTAAAAATCCCAATACATCAATTTGCAAAAAAATAAAAATAAAAAAATCTCCCAATAAAACATTACTCTGCATGTCTGCATTACATTCTAAACTGTCTGCAATGTAGAAATATTAACATTTTAATGTGGATTATTTACTTTATTTAGAATGAGTATCTATTACCTCAATGCTACATCAAAAGCCTATCAAGCATCAAACTTGGATCTGAAGAAAAAACTCCAAAGTGTATGTCTAAATGTATTTCCTCTTATCACTTTGTTTGTATCCCAGAAATGGTAATTCACTTCTAATGAGGTAATGATATTGTCTATTGTATAGCAAGCTGAAGAGAATAAAAAACGAAGTAAAAAAGCTTCAGAAAAAGCAGCGGGGGTACAAGATGAATCCTTAGCTCCATTCCCATCTCAGAAGGGACCAGGTAAAATCCCCCCTTTGGCCTTTTAATTAATTGAAATTTAAAGCACCAGAAGGGTATTTAAAATAAATCTACACAAAAACATATTCAGTATGATGTGATATATTTAAATAAGTGACGTTAAAGTACCTAATAAGAACTATTCAATCTATTTAAGCTATAGACTAATTTTTTCCTTCTCTGTGCCGCTAATAGTGCAGTGTGCTCTTCTGTCTTAAAGAACAAATGTACTGTCCCAAACTAAACTGCTAGGTCCTTTTTCCCAAATGCAATACAGTGTATGTTCCAAAATTGATCACAATGCCAGTCTAGCCCAATCTACTTTTAGAGCCCAGGACTTTTTCTAGACTTTCCAATGGGAAGAAAAGCTCTTTGCAATTGCATGTCCTCCAATTGACTGAGAGCAGGCGGGGCTTATATGGAATTACAATCTGGACTGTGCATTAGATTTAGGGCAAACCCAGGGTTGAAGACCTATCAGTTTAGGTCCTCATCTAGGGTACATTTAACCGGGAGGAGGTGGTTTGGGACTCTTCATTCACTAAACAGTTTAAGGTGCACAACCTGTGCAAGGTATGAAGGCATCTCCACATCTTTTTAAAGGCAAATACATTGGGGATAATGGTTCTGGATTCCTGTCTTATGTAGTAAAACATATTTCTTTATCTTAAAATTAAATTTGCTAAAATATTTACAGACGCCGGTAAATGTAATAATTACACATATTGAAACAATTGTTACATTTTGTCATGAGTTTCACATTAATACAAAGTTACAATGTATCTTTCAAATCTAATATTTAGATTTTTAGTAAAAATATAAGAAACGGTCCTTATTAATAAGCCAAAAAAATGAAACATTAATGATGCGCACTAAGCATATTATAATGAGGGAGTCCAGTCTAGAGTATAATATGTTCAATTGTCTATTTTACAGATAATAAAAGAGATGGGGGCAGTGAGACAGGCAAGAAAAGACCTGGTGGAAAGAATCTTGAGACTCCACATATTGCTGTAACACGCCCACCTGGACCAACAGGGCCTCCATCTCCAAGACCACCAGCTATTCAAAGAGGCTAATAAAAAATTGTGCATTTTTCTGTTGCTTGTGAAGGTTCTCATTCATTCAGGTCATCTGTGGTATTCGGTTAGATCAACTGGAAGTTATGTTTCTTTAGTCAGCGACTGGTTTTGAGTTGACCTAACTGAATACTGCATCTTTCTGTTGTGGCAAAAAAATGACTTTTTGAGTTTTGAAACACTATATAAGGGCTAGGCCACACTTTTCATGCACTTGTGATTTTGAAATCGCGGAACGCACCGAAATCGTGCGATTTCAGGTGCGTTTTGATTTGTACATGGGTTAGTGATTTGATAACATATGCGATCTGTATTTTCTTGCACAATCGCATGCGTGTCCATAATGATAATCGCATGCGATAATGTGCATAATTGCGCGTGCGATTCTGGTGAGTTGCAGTGTGGCTGTGCCCTAAATGTTACAAATAACCCCATTGTACCTATAGTTTCTTTTATATACTCAGGACCAAAACATTGTCACAAATAGATTGCTAAATAAATAGACTTTAAAAGGATTCCTTGGACTCGGGTGCACTGTTTGCTTTGGTCTACCATATTGATTTCTATAGTTGCATCAGGGTCATTAACCACATGGACTTCTGAGAGTGAGTGCCTAGCCTCTGGATTTTATACAGTATATTTAAAAACTACAACTCCCTCCATTTACTCGATAACCAAGGAATGCTTGGAGTTATAGTTTTCAGACATCTGGAGATCAACTGGTTACCTATCCATTATTTTATAACTTTATAGTTTTATATGTCCTGCAGAATCTGAGTTGCCAGATTCCCCCCCCCCCCCCTCGAGCAGGAGGGGCCGGGGCTGTGATATCATGATTTAGGTGGAGCTGAGGGTGGGGTCATGGGTGGAGGCGGGGCTAGGGGCATATCTGGGCAAGTACTGGGCGTTCATGGGCGGTGCTGCTAGTGCCGGTGTTTGGGCAGGATTTCGGCCCTGACTGTAAGACTCCGGATTTTGTCCCTGACTGCGGGACAATCCTGTCCAAATAGGGACACCTGGCAACCCTGTGCAGAATATACTTGTCAATCTCCACCCACTGTGTAAAGTTGCATTATGGGAGACAGTAAAAGTTACAATGAGCAGATACCAAAACAGGATTATGGGTAGGGAGCAGGTGGATCTACACCTTTATATTGATCTGCATATTTATGCTATGTTTTGAAAACTACAACTCCCAGCATTCCCTGTCATCACTCTGAGTTTTATATGTCATCTGGAGGTCCACATACCTATACGTATCACCACATCAGCATATAGGTGATTTTTTCTCCCAAAGAGATAGTGTAGAGCCCGACCAAACGAATACACACGTGCAATTATTGGCAGGAATGGTTGTTCATCACCCATGTGCCTTGCACTCGAGGGTCATTTGTCAGTGGTAAAATCGTACATGTATATGAGTTTGGGGGCATGTCCACCCCCAAAACTAAAATTTAACCCACTGCCGGCCCCACTTTATAGTGTTAAAAAATCCTAACCTTGCTCCTCTGCTCCAAGTGGTTCCATTGCAGTGCTTGTCCAAAGTCTCCCCCTCCCTCCTAACATTAAGATTCATCGTCGCTTGCCGGCCAAGCCTTTTGTTCCCGGAAGTTGCATTGCAGGCTGAAGGATATTTTCCTCTAACTTTTGTTACAGACATAAAATAGTTTTTATAAAAAAAAAAGTATCAAAATGTACATTTCTTATGTCTCTAATGTCCAATAAATTCTTCTTGCTTAATTCACTTATTTTAGGAGAAAAGACTCTATCACTCCTGACATACAAATCTGTTAAAATCTGTACCTTATTGGTGTGCTTGCTACATGCCTTGCTTTGAACTTTTTTTTGATTTTGCACAATGTATTAGAGGAAAATTTACAGTAAGATATGTAAAGTATAAGTAAACTGTAAAATCAAGTTATGTTCAATTGGAAGCTGCAGCTTTAAAAATACTTTTGCCATATTTTTTCCCCCCTAACCCCTTCCAGAGCCTACCTTTGTAGATTCAAAGTTGCTGACATCTTGTTTCTCCTTACAGTGCACTTATCCTTTAACTTAGAAATGAAAATAATTGAGTGAACAAAAACCTAAAGTGTAACTCCGTTGGGACCTTTCAGAAGAACAGCGGAGGAGCGGGATACCAGGTAAGTTATGTAACTTTGCTCTAGTCTCCTGATCGTTTAATTGAATGCGAGGTAAGACATAGCTTTTCAATCAAACCCCAAACTCAATTTCGGCACTGTTCACTGCTATGTTTATTATATATGGTAGATGGTGTTTTTTAGTTTTGCATTGCAATATTAAAGAATCCTTAGGATGTGTATGCTCATTAAATGCATGTTTGTGTGTTTTATTTAGCTTACACATCTTTTTCAAACCTCCCTAAAAGGCATGGGACCATCAGCAATTAATGAAATAAAGGATGTCCTCCTATGCTCTGTCCAAACTCTAAATAAAGAAATACATAACATGTTGCTCCCAATGGCCACAAGGTAACTGTATAAGCAAAAATGCAGATGGACCCTAAAGTAGGAGCCAGTCACAAGGATATCCCAAAGATTACATGCTTTGTCTACAGTGGTGTAGCTACACACCTATGGGCCCTGATGCACAATTTAAACATACACCCCCAACCCCGCCGCAAACACAAATCAGAACTGCAAACCAAATGATTATCCCCATAAAAAAAAACTAAAATTTTACCCATACACCTAGCAAAATTAATCAATCAAATTCCAACATTATTTATAAACTTAGATCATCAAACCTCACACTTTTGAATTAACTTACAAACCGACATTGGTAAAATGCTTGGCACACAAACACTGGTAAAATGCTTGGCACACAGATGTTGGTAAAAATGCTAGGTTCACGAAACACTGGTAAAATGGTTGGTACACAGACTGGAAAAATGCTTGGCACACAGACACTGTTAAATGTTTGGCACACAGACACTGTTAAATGCTTGGCACACCAACAGTGGTAAAATGACTAGCACACTGACACTGGTAAAATGCTGGGCACACAGACACTGGTAAAAAAACTTTCAACCTGGCACATCATTACTTACTGGAATGTTCCCATATTAATGTAACTGGTTTGATAATTAGCTGCAGTTTGCTGAAAATAAGTAATATTAAAAAATTTGTCCTATTAATAAAATAGAGAAAATTTGCCTTTTGAGTTTCATACTCCTTATTAAGATAAAGAAAATTCGTATTTTGAGTTTTACACTATTTACCATATCCTATTAATGAACTAGAGGTCGCCTTTTGAGTTTTAAACTATTTATTGGGGGCACATTTATAAAAGAGCGACATTTATAAAAGAAAACTTTTTGATTTCGCTTACCGCATGTTTTTTTACTAAAAAAACAGTTAACGCGATTTAAAAAGGTGGCTTAAAGAGTGGCGAAAACTTTTCCGGGACCTTTCACTAAAACACTTTTCGCCTTACATCGCAGTGGTAATTTGAATGAAAATGGATCGAAAAGGCATAACGCGATTTATAAAAAGCAAAAAGTGTGTTTTTGCCTTAAATGGAGCGGTATATTATCGCCAACTTTAAGGTGGCGAAAAGCATCTTTTTACCATGTCTGTTGGGATTTTGGATTTTTTAATACATTCATACAAATGATCTTACTACTATTGTAACATTTTTTGACACATCTATGAAGGTATAGATTTTCAATTTTTGCTAAATTTTATTTTACTTTCCACAATGGCTTTATTTGACGCCATTTCCAATGCGCTGCATTTGCAAAGAAAAATTCATTTTACATGTGTTCAACATTTATCCGCAATTGCATGCATTTTCATAACGACAAATGTAAAACTTGCATGCGCATAATGCGCACAAGACACAAAAATGTGCACTTTGTAATGTTTCAAATAGGAAATGTTCACTTTAGATAATGTGCCATTGCTTGGCTGAGCGCTCGTTTGGGAAAGAGGGAAAATTTCCCTCATCCGCGGTCGACTCCCTATAGGGGAGTCTGTCGCAGTCAAGGGAAGCACACAGTCCTGAGCATTCTCCCTATGCCATCACAACTGTTCAATGTAATTTTTTAAGAAAGCTGACAATACGCCTATTAAAAACGTCAAACCACATTCTAAATATAAAAAACGCCCATGAAAAAAGCGACCGCGAATTAGAAAAGCGACCGCGCATGAGGAAGGTGAATGTGCATTCGAAAATTGGATTGTTTAGAAATTAGAAATGTATTTGATGAATAAAATGTGGGTTACTTATGTGTAAATGTGAGGTGCACATTTTTTGGGTTAGATTGTGTTATAGTGGCCTTTCCAATGGTTTTCGCAATGCAGTCATCTTGTAGACGCGTTAAGTGTTCGCTGCGATACTTTTCGCTCTTTATGTTTTTTTCAGAGGCGAAGTCTTCCCCCCCCCCACTTTTTTATAAATACCATGAAAAGAAGTCCCAAAAAGTGTTGTTTTCGCTGCAATGTTAGCCGTTATTAACTAGGTGAAAAATGTAGACTTTTATAAATATTCCCCATGATCTTTGGCTGAAAAAAAACACCAAATGGGTTGGGCTATTTTTAAATAACAAAGATAGGTGTTCAGTGTGTATTAACCAATTTGACTCTTCCTTGGAAAACCACCAGGGAGTATTACCTATTTACCATCATATGTGCTGAACTTTTTCAGCATTATTAGTGCTACTTTTGCTAGATAATTTTCGCTTTTGATGAAAATTCGCCTTTTTAATAACTTTGATGAAAAGGAAAGTTGAAAGTTTAAAAAATTGTGGTAAAGGCTGGTGGGGAAAAAAGCAAAAATAATGCCCCTTTATAAATATGTCTGTCAGACCCCCAATTTAACTTTATTGGTAAATAAAGAAAATCGGATCCTTAAAAAAAAAAAAAAAAAAAAAAGATCTTAAAAAAGTGAAAAATAAACCTTAAAAAAGCAAACTCACAGATCGTATTACAGTAAATTCTGGAAAATAGACCCCCTGAGTATTTATTAGTATTGAGAAACACTCCACAATGTACTGACACCTTCCATGGACCCATTGGCAGGCTAAATAAATGGCCACTTATGCGTTTTCGCCACCTCAGACTTGGTGAATTGGAGTGGCTGAACTTAACGCAAAAATACACTTTTCGCCATTTTATAAATATGTTGAGTGGTAACCGCAGCGATGTATGGCGAAAGGCGAAAAGTGGCGGTAATGATCTTTCACTACTGACTATCACTGCTTTATAAATAACGAAAAGTCCAAATTTGGCGAAGAAGGCTAAAAGTTTAATGAACCTTTATAAATATGCCCCTAAATGTATCATTTAGCTAATTCACTGAACTATTGACCGAATGTAAAAAATGGACCAAATGTATAAAACGCACAAAATTTAAAAATTTGGTCTACAGAAATAATTTGATGAACATAATTGCTCTACAGTAATTATTTCATGAACTGAATTGATAGACTTGTTTTACAAAAATTACTGGGTGAACAAATTTGTTTTACATAAAATAATTTGGTGAACAGAAAATACAGACTTATTTGGTGAATATTATAAGATTGTTGTGTTTTATAAGCATAGGGGCAGATGCAGAACCAGAAGCAGCATTACTTACCTTTGCGAGATCTCACAATGTTGTAAATCCCTTTGCGAGATTTACTGAATCATGGGATCCAGGTCAGGTAAGAAGCTCTGTGCCTCTGCATTACAGGTGTTAAGTTCTGTGCTACAAGGTAGTACAAAACTCAATGCTGCCTATATTACATAGGCTGCACTGCCTTAATTTCAAGAATTTTTTAAAATAGCTCAGTCAACACAAAATCAGTGTAAAATCACCCAATAACATATCAGGTAGCATGTGTTTTACGAAAATTTCGGTACCCAGGCTGCGGATTGGGCGTCACTGCTTTAGATATAGATGAGGCAGTAGTTGGTTTCTTATTTAGCTGGTTTCTTCAAGTGAAAATTTATCTTAAATATACCTTAGTCAAGTATCCAACCCCTCCCGACAGTTGCCGAGGTCTCCCAGATTCTGGGGTGGTCTCCCCATCTCCATGCCCTAACTCCGCTCCACCACTAGATGATGTCTTATGCCACACTCCCTTCCCGTCTCTACCACGCCCACCCCCACCCTGCCGGGAAGCTACATTTGTCAGGGTGAGATGTGTGCTGTGTGCTGTGCGCTGCTTTAGGAAACGTTTTCCATTTACCAGAATTCATTTAGGTAATGTATGACAATTACCATTTTTAAAGGGGAAGTGGATCATATACCAGATATTTCTTATTAAAGTGTTTAAAGGGAAATATATTATGGGCAAGAGAGTCATTAAGTGTACACATTTTTTTCTGAAGGGATTAAAGAGAAAGCAAACAAATTATCAATTTATATTTTTGTTAACAAAGATTAAAGGAAAAGCTTGCCATTTACCATTACTATTACCAAACATAACTCTTGGTGCACAAAATTGCATTTTTAAGACAAAAAGTATGCTTGTTTTTCCTTAGTTTATTTTGTGTACTAAAAACATACATGCTACAATATTTATTTATCTACCAAATTTTCTTTTTGCCAACATAATGTTTCTTTTCACCATCTTTTGTATACGAAAAATATTCTGTTTAAATGCACTGTACATTTTGTTCACAAAAAAGATTTTGGTCATCAAAAACTAAATATGTTTTGTTAACACCGAATTTCTTTTGGTCGACTAAATATAGTTTTGTCTGTTGACTAGATGTATGTTTGGTTCCCACGGAATTTCGTTTGGTTGACTAAATATAGTTTTGTCACCAAAGTGTTGACTAAATGATCTGGGAACAAACGGCACCCCATACATAAGTAGCCTGCTGGAAAATGACCTGTTGATATTTGAAGGTTTTTTTTTAATGGAAAAAAACAACTTCACCTGATCTTAATCTATAAATGAATACATGCAAGCACACATACTATCAGGTGTGTCTGTTGCTGCTTGCCTTAAATCCAGTTCATGTTTTGCTCAGGCTAATTTAAAAATACTTTGCTTAATCTTAATCAATAAATGAAAATGTAAGTAGCACTTATTCTGAGGTGTGTGTGTTGCTGCATGTCTTTAATCCAGTACTTGATTTAGTCAGGGTAAGTATCCCCCCTCCCATTCTTAACTGAAGCCCTTTTATCAGACTTGACTCTTTATGAGGGCAAGCGTGCTCAGTAATCACTATGAGACAGCACAAGGAGAAGGAATTTCCCACAATGCATTTTACACACACCAACTGTCACCTTTAACTAACAGCAAAAGAATTTATAATTTTAAACAACAATTTTACTTACCACCTCCATGCTCCTCTTCCTATATCTATGCTTTGCACCCAGGGTGAGGACCTAAACTGCTAGGTTCACACCCCTGGGCTCTTTGTAGTTACGCCGGTACACTTACTTAGCACTGCTCAAGTACGCCCCACCCCCTCCTATCCATCAGCGACAAGGCAAATAGGAAGTCGCGCTCTGCAAGGAGTGTGTCTTCCTTTTGGACGAATAGCGGAACCTAAAGAGGGGGCGGAGCCAGTGTAACTACAAAGAGCCCAGGGGTGGTGCATAATAGACCAGCCAGGGTGTTGGGAAATGTGCCCTGACATGGGCCAGGAGGTGGGACCTAACACTGCCCCCCCTTCCCCTTTTCCTTCCCTAGTACCTTTAGGAGTCGATTGTGGAGGTCCGTGGGGGGAGGGGGCGTGGCTTCGCACATCTCAGGAATAGAGCGCAGGGTGTTATAGGAAGGATCAGCTTTAAATAGGAGCTGTGGTTCCCTCCGTGCAACAGCCATTGGAGCCGACAGAGGTTTGGACCAGTGCACGGTTGTTGCTGATTGTCAAGCACATGGCAGAATCGATAGAGGACCTAGCAAAGCGCTTCAGGGAGGTCACAGCAACCCAGTGCAGGGACTGGATACATAGCGTGCAGGGAGATCTTTTTCAACTGGAGGCAGATGGAGCGGTTCGCAGGACAGGATGTCCGAGCAGGCCACCAATACGTCATTCTTCCGAGCAGATGGCAGTAGGGAATGCTGGGAGTTGTAGTTTGAAAACCTCAGAATGTTCATTTCATGTTTTAGGATTGTACCCATTATGGTCAATTGGAAAAAATGTCCCAAAATTCACAGGGAATTCCACGAATTCCTTACCTAGAAGAAAGCCCACTACTCCCATGTGTCCGCACGTCTGTACTGTGTCTTTAGCTCAAAAACTGGGGGAAATATACAGTATAAAAAAGCTGAAGGACAAAAAAGAAGAAATAGAAAGAACAGTAATTTGTCTCTTTAAGCCAAATTAATTAGAATTTGTATTAAGTATTTTTAACCTTTATTAAAATCTAAAATACTTTAAAAATATTTTTATTTATATAATCCTCACATGCTAGAAGTTTGCAATAATGCAAATGTACATGGAACAATGGCTCCCTCTGGTGTATGTTAATAAACATGCTATTTCCATTTTCTTTGTGGAAGTTTTGCTAAAGCTCAAACTAAGGAAATATTTCAATCCAATAGAAAGTTTGTTATCTGTATTATCAGAGTAAGGTAGATTCAATAGGCTCTGCAATCCATTGGCAGGGCCTCACCACAACCCTAAGTACATAAAGCAAAATACAAAAAAGACTGGAGAAAGACAGGTATGGTATTAATCCAACAGTGTCACAAAAGTTTATTGAAGAAGTCACACACACGGTATTTACATTTTTGTTTAAAATCAAGCACTGAAAAGCTAAAATCACCAGATAACATTGTCCCATTAAACAAAGCACATTTACAAAGATACACGAAACTGTGACTCACCTATCCCTTTGCGGACGCTGTTGGTTAATTTATGAAATTAACCTGTGGGTAATAGGTGTTACTGTAACGTCCATAATCCACCCCTTTGATTTGGTGGAATTCTATGTTCTCTCTAGTGCAGAGCAGATCAAAACAAGAAATTTACTGTTTGTCCTACAGCCTAGAATCAAACATCCAATCATATTACAGCACATAGACATTACCCTGTTGGGCACAGAACAGTGATTTTACAGTTGTGTTTGCAAATAATCTATGTCCTCCCACACATTCCTTTGCATTTCATAGAAATCTTTGCAGTTAATTTTCCTATCCAGCATTGATTTCAGAAGGAAAATAAAAAATACCGTAAGTAAGTCTTGGGATTATAAAACAGCTACATTTAGAAACTTTTGCTAAGAACAGATTGGAAGCAATAAATAAATAAATAAAAAAGCAACAAAATCAGATAAAGATTTTTTTCCATGAATTGCTGCCTGCAATTCATGCTGGCTGGAAAATAAACTGCAGGGTAGCAGGAGCTTTCAAAGGGACTTCCATATTGGCATGAGGATATCTGTATAGAAAATATGTGCCTAGAGACCCCTGATCCTGGCGTCATGTGGTGACGCAAATAGGTGCACATGCTCACAGGCACTGTAAGTCGTGCTGGCAACAACATAGAAAGCTTCTTAGTTGAAGAAAATACTTCTTACATGTATGGAAAAGCAACTTATTAGTGAAGTACCTAACAATCTATAGGTATATAATATATTAATTTAGAACATACATTATGGTGTAAAATGCACATCATTTTTAATAATTTAAAGAATTTAAACATTTTCCCTTTTCCTTTTTTTTTGTTTGTTTCTAGCAGCTGGGAGAAATTTTTTTGAAAGTTTCTGTCCATTTTGAGGGACAAATATTTATAGTAGGTTAATGTAAATGACACAGAGACCCGGGGAATGGTCTGGGGAACCCGTAAATATAACCAAAACTTATTTTAAAACTATCTTTCCTCACGATCGGGTTGATAATCATCTACTTTCGATTTTCGATAATCGTCAAATTTCGATGTTCGATTTTCGATAATGATCTAATTTCGATGTTCGATTTTTCGAAACCCTCAGATTCGATTCGAAACTAGGTTCTATTCGAACCCACATTACATCTCTATTCCTAAGTCTCCTTAGGAATAACAACAATGTGCTCAAAATTGTGTGATATATATTAATGTACAAACCCAAGCATGCATTTCATTAAAGAAGGAAAAGAATCATGTTAAAAGCCAAGGCCACAGCAATCATTGTTTTCGTGCAAAACATTATGCACAAACATTAAATACTCTCAGGGTTATTTAATAAAAGTTCTTATTGTTTAAAATGGTGCTAATTTTCCCCCAACCATTATTGTTAGAAAGATGTTAGCTTTCAAATGTTAAATAAGATCTGATTGGTTGGGGCAAATGTAGCACCATTTTAAACGATAAGAACTTTTATTGAATCTCCCTTTCTATGTCTAATAAAATTAATTAATTGTAGAGTTTATTATATTTATCGATATTTTTTATTGTCTATATAGAAATATTAGTTTTGTTTATTTTGATTTAACATTAATTTGTTCAGAGGATCATAGATATATATTGGAACATAGACATGATTTATAAAAGACTTTCAGGAAACAGAGTGGCCTATTTACCGAGAGCCACAACAAGTGCTGCCCTTGTGGCTATTCAATATCATGCTTGTGTTTTACTGGAGCCTGGAATCTCCCCATTCAACCTGCACGTGCTGTCTATTGTTCCACTTATCCTGGTGCTCACAGATTGTTTCATAAAAGTATCCAGTCTACCCTGTGATTGACAGCAACATAGAGATCTGTATCAACATTAACCCTGCAGCTGCACAAGGTGATTGCTGACACTGGGTTTATATACAGTACTTACTGTACCTACTACACAGGGACAGAGCTTAGTGAGCAGGAAAAGGGACATTGAAAGATCCTGATGGTAGTAGTGTAGCTGACTACTACCATCATGACTGTGAGAAGAGATAGTCATAGGGCACTATGAGCTAGTTTACAGCATTGTTTGTGTGTGTGTGTGTGTGTGTGTGTGTGTGTGTGTGTGTGTGTGTAAAACAGTGTGGGTAGCTGTGTGGTGCTGTATTGTATGTGTATATGTGTGTAGCAGAATATGTATATGCCAATGTGTATATGGTATGATGTTATTGTCTCTCTCTTCTAAAGTAAAGGGAGACAGTAACTGGTGGTTGTAATTTTTCAGCTATCCATTCACACTCACGATATTCAACAAATTCTGTCAGATCTGCCATCAGTGTCATAGTTCAGACAATGAAAGACACTAATGATAACTAGAAAGGGAAAGTATAAACTTTGAATTTGGCTTGAAGGGCTGCATTTTGGAAGGGAATATGTGTGTTTGCTGCAGATTTTAAAACTCAATAATGGGAATGATGAGTTTGTAGTGAACGCTTGTTTTGGACAAAAAAAACTTTTGTGTGTACCCATCCCAAAGTGGTGCTAATTTTGATCCAGTCAATCAGAAAGCTAACATCTGATTAGTTATGGTAAAATTAGCACCATTTTCATTGATAAGAACTTTTATTGAATCTCTCTGTATCTTTTTGATGATTGGTCAAAACATTTTTTTTACTTTAGTTACCCTTTAAGTATGGCTGCCACAGTAATGGATAAGTAGATCAGTAGGTGTGTGTACCTGTGTCAGGTTGGGGGTTAAAAAAACAAACTTTTTTGATGATTGGTCAAAGAATTTTTTTTTACTTTAGTTACCCTTTAGGTATGGCTGCCACAGTAATGGATAAGTAGATCAGTAGGTGTGTGTACCTGTGTCTGGTTGGGGGTTAAAAAAACAAACTTTTTTGATGATTGGTCAAAATTTGTTTTTTTGACTTTAGTTACCCTTTAAGTATGGCTGCCACAGTAATGGATAAGTAAATCAGTAGGTGTGTGTACCTGGGTCTGGTTGAGGGGGTATGTCTTTTTTG
>JAACNH010006406.1:0-17403 GCA_019447015.1 Hymenochirus boettgeri
CTTACAGTGGTTTCCTATTATGAACCTTCCAAGTCCCTATTAATGAAACCGTAACAATGTCCTAATTATGAAACCGTACAATTTTTCTATTAATTGAACTTCGTACAATTTCTATTAAATGAACTGTACGTGTTCCTATTAATGACTATACCATGTTCCTATAATGAACCGGTACTGTTTCCTATTAATGAACCAACTGTTCCTATTATGAACCGTACAATGTCCTATTAATGAACCGCAATGTTTCCTATTAATGACACCGTACAGTGTTCCTATTACTGAACTGTACAGTGTTTTCCTAAAAAAAATGAACTGCACAGTATTCCTATTAATGAACTGTACAATGTACCTAGTAATGAACTGTACACTTTCCTATTATAAACTGTACAATGTTCCTATAATGAACTGTCAACATGTTCCTATTTGGCAGGTAAAATACGTCACGTACAAATAGTCCGCTACATGGTAACTGTCGATTATTATGTATAGTATGGCACTCACATTATGGTAAAGGGTTATTTCATGTGTTGTACCCATTGGTTCCAACTAATATCATTCACCATGATAACCCTCTTCTCATGACGAATCTGGTCTCAATCTAGCAATGTATTTATGTGAGAGGTGGTACCACCATGGTAACTTTGGGGGAGGGGGGGGGGGGGAGGGGTTAAAAAAGGCGGCAGGGCGGTGAAGGACTTCCATAGGGCGAGGCCCTATACACGTCCTATCACATAAATATAGGGAAAGGGGAGGGGTAAGTTGATTTTGATTCGTGAAGATTTAACAGAGGAACTAACTTGGAACTGTTCTATATCTGCTTGAGGGCAGTGTGTGTATGGTTAGCGCCTCGTAGGGTAGCGGTCTTGTGATATCAGTCTGACAAGGGGGAAGACAACCACTGTGCTATGCACTGGGCAACCTAGTTGGGCATCTTTGCGTGCAGTGTATTGTTTGTATTGTATCGTGTGTGTAGCGCCTTGTATTGGTGTGTAACCATCTGCTGTGAAGCGAGATTGGTATCTGTGTATGTATTGTACCTGTGTTTCAGTGTATGTGTTGTTTATATCTGACGTGTGTGTTTGTGTGTGTGTGTATTGTATCTGTAGATGTGTAGTGTATCTGATTGTGTAGTGGTATCTGTGGGTTGGCATTTTATGGTAGTTGTAATCTTGCAATCATGTTGCAGTGTATGTGTGGTATGTATCTTTGTGTAGTTTATTATTGTGTGGTGTCAGTGTTGTGGTGTAACACATCTGTGCACGTAGTGTATCTGTGTGTGTATTGTATCTGTTGTGCAGTGTGTGTGTATTTTATCTTTAAAATTTGTAGTGTAGCTGAGTGTGTATGTTTTCGTGTCCATTTATGTTTGTATTGAATTCTGTGTGCAGTGTATGTTGGTGTAGTGTTTTTTGTGTGTGTAGTGTATCTGTGTGAAGTGTAAGCGGTGGTGTGTGGTGTACATCGGTGTGTGTGGTGTAAATCCTGTGTAATGGTTGGTGAATTGGATCGTGTGCAGATGTGTGTGTTGTGGGTATTGGAATCTTGTGTGCATTGTAGAGTGTTTGTATGACATCTGTGTGCCGCTTGTATGTGTGTGTATCTGGTCAGCGTCGTGTTGTAGTGGTTTTGTGTGTGGAGGGTGAGATCGTGTGACTGCGGGTGTTGTTCGACCGGTAAATGGACGAACAGGCTTTCCCCGTGGGGGTGAGTGACTGCGTGTCGGAGGTGTTTGAGGAGTAGCGCCTCGGTGGGTGGGGAAAAGGGCAGTGTGTATAAGTGTGGGGATGTAGTGTGTCTGTGGTGACAGGTGTGGAGGGGGGGTATGTAGTGTCACTGGTTGGGCAGCTGTATGTGTTTGTATTGTAGCTTGTGCCATGTATTTGTGTAGCACTCTGTGGCGTAGGTGTATCTGTGTCAGTGTATGTGTTTGTGTGTTTATGTGGTCGGGTATGGTAGCTTAATGTGTAGTGTATCGCGGCTGCGGGGGGAAATCGTGGGTTCTGTCTTGTGTGTGTTTTCTCCCACGTTCTTCACTCTGTGAGCGTTTCTGTTCCGTTGTATGTAATCTGTATGCATGTAACTGTGTGTGTATTTTCGTTCTGTGTGTGTAGTGTCTTTGTGTGTGTAGTGTATCTGTGTCCATGTTTTGTATGGAAATCTGTGTGCGGTGTATGTGCTTTTGTCTTGAATCTGTGTGCAGTGTATTGGTGTGTAAGTTTAATGGGGGGGGGCTGTGTGTGTACTGTATTTGTGTATGTGTGGTATCTGTGTGTAGCTTTTAATCTGTGTATGTTTGTATTGAAGCTTGTGAGCAAGTGTATGTGTTTTGTATTGAATCTGTGGCTGTATGTGTGTGTAGGTATTTGTAGTGTGTTGTATCTTGTGGTGTAGTGTAATGTGGTTTCCTTGCAGATAAGCTACACACTTGATCTCACCCACACTCCCCATCACCGGGGGGGAATCAAGAGGGGGTGAAGCGGAAAGGCGAGAAGACAGTGGCCAGAACGATGAAATAATTTACTCTTTTTTTACAAAAAATCTTGATTTCAGTTTTCCAGTTATGTCCTGCAAATATCACTATTTTTAATTGGTTTGTAAGAAATGGGGTGTCAAATGTAATCATCGATTGAACCTCCCCACGTTCTACTATGAGTATTGCTTGAATTCTTTCATTGCTTGGGTGTAACTTTAACAATAAAAAATAAATAGACATTCTAAGTCCTCCATCTCCAGTTACACCCCAGTGGTTCTTTTTTCCGTTCCCCCTTGACACAGGCGCCAACCCAGTGGAGTTTTAAGTCTCATAAAGATATCATGGACGACTTGTGTGTTTGAGGGATTTCCAGTCAGTTCGAATTGTCAGATTTTTCCAGTTAGAAAATCTCTGAAGGATAGAAAGGAGAGTGGTTTTCTGATCTAATATCTGAGCTCCCTGTGCCCCAATCAGTTCCTTTCTCTGGTGGATTATTATTATTTTTTGACCATATTTTGATTTTTCTACATTTTCCCCAGCTTTTCCCCACCTGGTGTTTAGGAGACAGAACCAATAATAAAATCCTTTGCTTATACCGTCCTGAATCGATACCTTCTGTATTCCGGTGTCCTAGAATAGTAACGTGTGTATAGATAGATGTTAGAAAGCCGTGTCAAACAAGGAAGTAAAAAAGGAGAAGTGTTGACGAAATAGACTATATAGTGGGATCCCACAATGTGGCTCCTATACTGTCGTTTCCTCACCTATGTGGAAATCTCCCCAGTCGTCTAAGCATCAAGCTGTAAATACTTGCACATTAACCTTCAGCGAATACTTATGTCGTATTTAGTTTTGTTGTAGCTGGGTTTTGATTTTCCCCCTAAAAACCAGCTGCGGATGTGTGGGGTGTTTCTCTGGGGGCCCTGATGCCTGCATCATGTACAATCATGTAAAAATGCTAAAGCTCTAACCATAAGAAACTAGCAATCCCCCCCCTCTAGCCGCACGTATCCTCCAGCGCACACCTCCTCATTAACAAAACGGGAACTCTGTACCCCCAGAAGATGTTCACGATCATTTAACCCTTGAACATGTTTCCCTAACGTGTTCAAATGATTTCATTTCCATTGGCAATTTTATTTTATTTTTTTTTCCAGTTTCTTGTGCTTATTATAAACATGTTATTTATCAACTTAAAACCATGGAAGGATGTTGGCGCTGTCTATAAGTCCATATAATAATAATACTTCAGTACTTTTCGTGTCTGAGGTATTTGGGGCCTAGAAAGACAAGTTTGATAAAAGTAACAATATTTTCTAATAAAATGGCTAATAAGGTCCTTTCTCATCACCTGTGAGATAGGCCTCCCTAGCGTCATGCTCTTTGCTATCCACATTGCGACCGTGTTCACGAAGTAGAAAATGTGCCATCATCTAACATTGGTGGAAAGGTAATACAGCTGCCCTGTTTGATTTTTGAGAGAACGAGGTCACAATCATGCTTTATTAAAACTAGTGGCATACACACAGCTCTCCCAATCTGTAAACATACTGTAAAATTGGACTAGTTGTCAAATACCAGTCTTCTTCTGCGTATTGTAATGTGCACATCACCGTGCTAATCTATCTATCTATCTATCTATCCTATCTAGCTATCTATCGAGCTAATCTATCTAACCTTGAGATAAACTGCAGAGCACTCCACAGGACTTGTGCAGAATTATTAGCATGTGCAACAAAACAGATAGCGCCGTTTCGGTCTGTCTCTCTTAGCTTGTCTGTTTCGGGTCCTGTCGCTCAAGCTGTCTAGAGACATACCGCAACGTCGCTATCGGGGGGGATTGTGTTTCACATGTAATAAAATTGAACGTCTGCAAAAGTCTGTGGTGCTCTGGCAGTTTAGCTCTGGTTGGTGTTTATGATCACACGTACCCAGGCCATATAAGCATCTGAGGTAGAGTTGCCCACACACCCTAGTTTCTATCTATATATCTATCTATCTATCTATCTATCTATCTATCTATCTATCTATCATATCTATCTATCCTTCTATCGCTCTCTCTCTCTCTTCTCTCTCTCGCTTTCTGTCTAGTGCTGTCTGTGCGGGGAGTGCTATCACTATGGGCGTGTGCGTCATCCTCAAGATGGGGGCAGAAGTAGGTGCTATGGGACATATGCTGAGGTCCTGATCAATGTCATTGTGACATGGGATACATAAAAATCGGAAGTCAATCATCATCTATCTATCTGGTGCATACAAAATAATACTATCTATCAATCTAGAATGCATCTCTAATCGCTACTCATTTTCAGCTAGTTCTATCCTGAGCTGTGTCATGGGCTGTCAGTGAATACCGTGAGAAGCTTATGCAATAGTGAGTACGTCTAAGAGCATAAGATAGTGGAGTCGTAAATCGAGATCTGAAAAAAGATGAAAAGTTATGATGACGAGGTGAGTATCCGTGCTAAGGATCGTGATGCGAGTGGACATCGGATGCAAGAGGTGACAATCGATCGACGAATCGTCGATCTACTATCCACGTGGATAAGGTCTGTCTGTCTGGCGGCGTGTCTGTCTGTCTTGCTGTCCAATGCACTACTATCTAGCTATCTATCTATCTATTCTATCGATCTTCCTATCGATACTGCTTAATCCTAAAAGCCCACAGCTTACCGTCTGTCTGTCTGCTGCGTATCGTGATCCAAGGCCTATCCTATCTAGTCTATCTAGCGTACGATCTAGCTATCTTCTAGCTATCGATCGTAGCCGGATGGCAAATAACTAGTGGCTTAGGCTGCTACATTATCTAATACTGTACGAAACTCTTATCGAATGATACGAGATCGATCAGAGAGAGGATCGAATACGGGGCGAGGAAACATAGAGGGGGGTGTTGACGAGGAGAGAGCGAACTGGAAGAGGGGAGTTGGTTAGGGAATCAATGAAAGGACTATCATCACGATCAGTAAAGGAAAAGGAATAACTTATAGGGCGAGCAGTACACTAAAGTCCAGTGGCGTAATGATAAAGCTGTGGGTAAACGGGAAAAAGGAGTTCAGGAAATTGAGGCTCTAGCAACTAGCAGAGATAAGTTGGCCTAAATCGGAAGGAAGACAAACAAGTAGCTAGAATCTGGAATTCAGGATGACCTAGGCGATAGCCTAAGAGGTTCGTTGTAATCAGTCCGAAGATATAGCATGCAGGCTAGGGGTAAACAGGGAATAGAAACTGCTATCTTCGGTAGAGAGAGGCAGAAGTTCATGGAAGTGGAATGAGACGAAGAAAGCTACCTAGAAGACGTGAGAGTCTACTAATTCTATCGAAAGTCTTTTCTCGTCTCATAGTCCACTCTATCTATACATCTCTCGTACTATCTAGTCGTAGGTCTATCTATGCTAAGACTATCTATTAGTCTATCTATCTTAGTCTATCTGCATATTCTACTCGTCATGAAAATAATAATCTAACAATATGCTCATAAGGGAGCGGTCAGCATGGTCTATAACACATATTACTACAACCCTGATTCATTTTATTTCTCGAATTCGGTAATATAGAATGTGTGTTTGACAGTTGAACTGAAGTTTTTTGAGGGTGTAGAGGCCTATGTGAGTTTGATTAATGTTTAGGACAGTACAGTAAAGGTTTGTGTGTGCACTTTAGGCAACATCAAGTGAATACTAAACTTCCCCCAAGCGTTATAAGGGATTGTGAGAAGTGCAATGATTTTGATATTTGTAAAGGCTCTTTGATATAATCTGTTTTAGAATTAAATACTTAGAAAAAAACACAGATATAATGTATATCTGCACACACGACCCAGTATAATTAAAAGTAGCGATTTCTCACAATGACTGTGTTTATAATAGAAAGGGAAGGAAGGCTAATGTATATTATGGTTTGGGTCTTGATTAAAAGAATTTTAGTTTAAAATATTTGCCAATAACATTTAATGATAATAAATAGTTTTGGAATCCACGGTGTGTCAATTTGTTGCAGTGGTTTCTTGGTTAATGCTCTTGCTTCATCTATTCATATTGGACTTCTATTCCCTATAATTCTGTATATCGTGTGATATTACCTGCACTACACCTGGATCAATTCACCAACATATATCATTTTTAATAGATATATATACAATCATCTGCTTACCAGTCGTCTTGGACTTTGCAGGTTAATTTTACTAGGGGGAAGGACGGTGAAAACCTTATGTGGAAGATCTCTGCCTACAAAATAGGTAGGTTGGAGGGAATTATTATTCTTGTAGCGGTATGTGAAGAAAAAAAAGCGATCAGGTTTCTATGTATTCTTTGCATAACTACGTTCACGTCTTGCTATATTGTTCAACTAATCTAAGCAAGTAAGTAGATTTTAGTTGTTAGAATATACTGTTTTCTCATTTAGGGACTTTTTGTATTCAAGAAAGTACAGGTTGTAATTATTCTGCTGTGTGCGTTCCTGCCATAGTCAAAAGAGGAAACCTCCCGATGGCAACGCGCAGATACCAGCAAATAAGAGGCGCAGTGCTAGAGTCTGCTCTATACGTATCTTGGACTGTAAATTATAGTCTGGGCTTTTCCCAAAGAGCCCAATTTACTTTTACTGTCAAGAAGACATGGAAAGTTTGTTTTTTATTTTAAGAGTTGCTGTTATTAAAGAACTTAGTTGGAGGGAGCATGGAGAAACCATTGACGTTGTAAAACAAAGTTGTTACAATCAGCTGGTCATATTGTTTTTTTACCAAAGAACTATCCGGGTTTTATTAATAAGTTCTTATCGGTGAAAATGGTGACTAATTCTGCCCCAACCAATCAGAACTTATTTAACATTTGAAAGCTAAAATCTGATGGGTTGGGGCAAAATAGCAACATTTTAAACGATAAGAACTTTTATTGAATCTCCCTGATGTTTGTATTACTTTCTTACTCTGCAATGGCTTCACATTATTACTTCATTCACATCTGGCCCTGCCCCCAGATCTCAAAAGGTGGCCATACAAATGAATGATAATAGGTAAATCCCGTCGGGGAACAACGGGAATTTACCTATTATCTTTCGTGTGTAGAACCTTTTATGATCGTAGTGCCGACGAACGACTGTAGTTGGAACTCTGATCAACTCGGGAATGACAGAAAATTTCCAACGTTGTATCCGGCTACCCTTACTTGAAGTAGAGGTCGAGCGATATTGTGCGGTGTATGGTCGGGTGGGATTGCATGTGTATGGCCAGCTTTAGCAATAAAGGAATGTCATTTGGGGCACTCCTCTTACCTCTGGGTTCCTTAATGCGTAATCAGTTTGGACATTACTGTACTGCATAACCCTAAAGTTAGGTACACACCTAGCGATCGTTGGCCAGGAGGAAGGACTGTCGTCACGGCAAAAGCAGGCCGCGTCCGATTCAGTACCAAACCGCTAACCGATCGTGCGGTCCATAAAAGACCGCACGATCGGACGAGGTTTTTCCACCCTGTCCGATCTCCTTTCGTCCGATTGGACGAACGGTCGATCGGACATGGGCACATTCGATATCGAATCGAAAGTAATTTTGGTCCGATCGACGATACACTGAACTATCGGTCGATCAGACCGAAATATCTAATCTTGTGTACCAGCTTAAGGGCTTGTGTTCACACAATGGGATGCTCTTTGTTGCAATGTCCTACGCTGTCTTGCACCAGACACTGTGCTCATAAGAGTGAACAGTATCGCACTGTTTGCAGCGCTGCTGCGTTAATACTATGGCTATTAAATCAAGGAACTCAGATATGCAATAAGGCAGGCATCGCATTGCATGTCCGCAGCATTGTGAGTTTGAAGGTGACACGTAGCCTTAAGGTAAGCTAATAATTATTTCTTATTTGAATCGGTTGCCGTTATCATGGAAGTACGAAGGCCATGCAAGTTAGTGTGAAGCCAATATTAGCCTGATATTGCATTAGGTTGTGTCATTTTACATTTAGTTGCCACAATGCCCATTTCTGCATCTCCATTCAGGTCTAACTGAAGGGAAAGTTTAAGTATAAACTTTGAATTTGTCTTGAAGACTGCATTTTGAAGGGAATTTGTATATTTCTTTTGTGAGGAAAATCTATTTTTTTTTACTTTAGTTCCCTTTAGTATGGCTGCCACTGTAATGGATAAGTAGATCAGTAGGTGTGTGTCCCTGGGTCTGGTTGAGGGGGTATGTCTTTTTTTTGTGTTTACAACCATAAAACTATCTTTTATTGAGGAAAAATCTAAATTAGTTTCTTTTGACTTTAGTTACCCTTTAAGTATGGCTGCCACTGTAATGGATAAGTAGATCAGTAGGTGTGTGTACCTGGGTGTGGTTGGGGTATGTCTTTTTTGTGTTTACAAACACAAACTATCTTTTATTGAGGATAAATCTAAATTAGTTTTTTTGACTTAGTTACCTTTTAAATATGGCTTCCATGGAATGGAAAGGTAGGTCAGTAGGTGTGCGTGGACTGCTGTGTCTGTGTGGGGGGGGTTGGGGGTATCACCATTTTTATTTATGACCTGAAAAAAACTGTTTTGAAAATCCACCATTGAGGATTGTTACCATTATAGTCTATGGGAAAAATGTCCGGAATATCTCCAGTAACACCGTAATACTTCTGCAGAGTCCTTATCTAGAAGATATAGCACACTCTTCTATATTCCCCGCACGTCTGTACCGAATTTCATGTCTCTAGTGCAAAAACTGTGGGAGGATATACAGTCCAAAAAGCAGAAGAAGAAAACAAGAGAAGAGAAAGAGAAGAAATAGAAAAAACAGTAATTTGGCTTTTTGAAGCCAAATAATATAGTTTATTCAATATTGTATATGTAATGTGGACCTGGTCCACATTACTAACATTGCTATTTTTACATGTTTTCTGTTTTCCTTTTCTATTTTTGTGTAGATGGCTATGTCAGATCTAATCACTTTAAGGGGCGGTATGAAATAAATAAATGCATGAGGCATTGGTAGTAGAGGAATTACATTAATTTTTAGTTACCTAAAGCACGTAGCTAAAACTATAGAATTCACCAGATATAATCAGTTTTTTTAGAAGTAGCTCTCCTTTATCACAAAATATCTCCAAAAATGGGTTTATTTCTTCTATATGACAACCCCTGTATCAGATAGAAGGAAAACTAGAGAGCATATCCCAGAGTGTTTTCAACTATTTCCACTGTTGCATACTTAGAAATTGCTATATCAGCCTCATGGGACCTTTGAATATCTTTTGATTAAAGAGTAAAAAGCTGACCATACACAGGAATTATACTGGCTGCTAGTGATAAGCTTCCCATTGGTAGCTAATCATTTTGCGGGTGTTTACACCAATCGAACATACTGCAACTACTTGGTGACATTCACGTGGAAGAATACTTTCATGTATAACGTTGGTTACGAAGTGTTTTTTTTTTGGGGGAAGTTGTAGGTATATCTTATAAGACTGGCAGCATTAAGCTTTGCATACATGGAAGATTCTGCGCTTCAGCCAAACATTCAAAGACCAAACGCTTTGTTCAGAAATCTTACCCGCGTGTTGGCTTTTTTTACACACATTACAGTGTGGCCTCAGCCTTAAAAGGCATTGCCATAACCCCAAACATGTTAATAGTAATGACAAGAATATTTTAATTAAATATAAAACGAAGTGAAAATGTCCATTTTAGCCATGTCTATTTTGAAATGTGTCGGGTACGGACGGGATTTGTCTTTATTGCAATATGCACATCCGTAATGAGAGCTTTCGATGCCGACGCCGAACACGCTTACAACCAACCATTTTCTTGGTCGCCCCCTGTACAAAGTATAGGGAGTCGGCAAGCAATTATTAGTGTGTATGGTACTTTATATAGGAGAATGCTTGTAACTGCCTGTAGCTGGTGTGCACTGGAGTAGAAAATAAAAACACAGGTTTGTTACCTATTTATCACATAAGAATGAAAAACCTTCCAACTATGTCAAGGTAACCCCACTATGGAAGGTCCTATATAATTACTGTGAGTCTATTTTCCGACCGGGTCATTTTGAATGAGCCCACCTGCTTGGTTGAAATTTTAAAAATAATTTTCATGTAGGGGCTCCTAAGCACTGGCCATTGTTTAAGCATTCTGCAAGGATTAATGTTTAAATACATTGTTTTCAAGGCTGAAGACTTTCATTTTTATGATCATAAGCAAACATTAGCAAGGTATGTAACGCCACAGGGATCGGAATACCCCCAAATTTACATTGTTAACAAACGAGACACACTCTTTTAGAAGTTGCTATTAATTACACAAGATTTTTTATATTACAATGCTCACAAAGTAACAACGTTTCAGGAATCTAGTTTGCTTTCTCAATCTACAGGATTGTGTCTGAATGCCACTTTTCCATGTGGCTACCCTATATGTCAGCCTGAAAAATGTTTTGGGTTCTTTCTATGGATTTATCTTATCTGGAGTCACTTGTTTAGCATAATTCAAAGGAGAATAATCTTTTGAACGTGGATCATTTGCTGTTATCCAATATGCTAGTTTGTCTGCAGAAGATTACTTAATATCCTGTTTTAATATAAATCAAATAAATAAATAAATAGTCAACTATGAGGAAGCACATAAAAGCCAAGATTTCTAAATATGCTTTTTGGGCTTTGGGCTTTCATGATCCGATTCCCTAAGCTTTCCCATTACCTTCATCTCCAAAATGAGCTTAGGTTAATTAAATCACCAGAATCAAACATGTATCCTTTCTAGTAGGAATGTCTACCATCTGTGAAAGAAAAGCTCATATAGAAAATATAAAGAACTTTATACCTTTTGAGGTACTTGCAGTTACCTTACTCCAATCTATGTCAGGGTAATTGAAATCCCCCATAATCAAAACATGCCCCATACCAGCAGCACTTACTCAATTGCATGGGTTGCTGCATGCCTTCAATCCAGCAGACTTGTTTTAGGAGCAGTATCCCCCTCCCTCTTTTAACCACACTCCCACTTCCATCCGACCTGACTTTTTCCCCACAAACCAACTGTCAAGCCTGCACCAGCATACAGCATTTCAACTGTCAAAACATCCGTCACCATTCCAGCTACAGTAAAATACTCACAGAAGATAGTTTTTGAGAGCAAGGAACTTGATTGACAGCGGAATATAAAAAGTTTTAGATTGGATATCTAAAGAAATAAGGGGAAGATCAACAAAAAAATGATACAGTGGTGGTTGGAAGAATTAAAGTTTCTAGTTATGGTCAATTTAAAATAACCTATTTTTTGGTATAGATGCCCTTTAAATTTGGCTTGAATTTACATACATACTTACTCTACCCTCCTCCTTTCTTATTAACTCTGTCATGTCTAAATAGGATTATCCTTTAAAATTACTGTCCAGTCATGTGAATCATTTAGCCATGTTTCTGCTATACCGATCACGTCATCCCTTTCCTTTAAAACTATTATTCTAGTTCTCCAGCTTTCCAGACACACTTTTTGCATTTGTAAAGGTACATTTTAGTTATCTCAATTTACTTCCAAACTGGATGTATAGCCTCCTTATCCTCTATGTTCTCCCTCCCATTTCCACCCTCCATCCCTTATCTTATAGCCCCCTGATCCCTAGTCCCTCTACTACCCTGTGTAGTCCAATGTACCCCCCCACCCCATACCTGGTTTAAAATCTCCTCCAACACTCTAGACATCTTCTTCACCAAAACAGCTGCACCATCATTATTGAGATACAGTCCATCTCTATTAAAGCCTGTAGCCAACAGAAAGCCAGCCTAAATCTCTAAAAACCCACCCCATCTACTAACCACACCCCTTGTGTAGTATTTCTGAAAAGACTGCCCTTGAGGTCTTACTTTTAACTTGGCCCCTAACTCTCGAGAACAATTTTCAAGGACCTTTCCTCCCCCTCTAGCTTTGTCATTGGCACCATCGTGAACCAAGAGCGCCGGTCACTCCCGCCCCACCCAATATCTGTCTAACACATCCACCACATGTTGAACCCTAGCACCAGCAGCACACACTGTTCGGCTGTAGGGTCTTGGCGGCAGATTACCTTATCTACCTTTCTAATAATGGAGTCCCCTACCACTACCAACTGCCTATCCTTCCTCACTCCCAGTTCTCCCTCCTTGTAAAGTATTAGAGGTGGCGATCTCCTATAATGGCAAATCTGTTGGGATCGACTAGCTGGGAAGAAATCCTATCCTTTCATCCTCTACTTTCTTGGTGACTGTTACAAATCTATCTTCCTTCACCACCTTATCTGCCCATATCCTCCTGCATTTCCCCCAGGTTTGCCAAGCCCTAATCCTGCAAGTTACCCCTTTAGATTCTGCACCTCAGATTCTAAATGGCGACAAACCACCACATCAGACACATACAAGGTCCCTGGAGTGGCTGCTACAAGATCCCCATCATACAAGATCCCATACAAGATCCCAAAACTGTCCTTACTAACACGCAATACACAACATATACAGAACAGCAAACACAACAACATAAACAGCAATCCTGTTTTTAAACCCTTTCTTGTTTTAAATGTTTTTGTTTCTTAACTAACGCACCCCTTAAAAAGACAAACCGAGCTTAGAAACTCAGAAATCTGCCAGTAGCACTCTATGTGAGGTTCAAAACCAAAGAAACTACAATGCTCAAGCAATTTAAACCAAGTAGCTACACCCTCATCCAATCAGAGAGGAAAAAAACAAACAAAAAAAGCCTTTCTTTTGTTTCTGCTGCAAAGCCCCCACCCTACAGTTAACAGTTTTGAAAACTAGAAGGACTTTAAGGATAACTTTGAATTTGGCTTGAATGGTTGCATTTTGGAAGGGAATGTGTGTGTCTACACTGCAGGTTTTAAAACTAAATAATGGCAATGAAAGAGGACACTTTTTATTTACTTTAGTTACCCTTTAGTATGGCTGCCACAGAATGAAGGGTAGGTCAAGAGGTGTTTGTCAAAAAACGGACTGACTCCACTCTACCATGCCAACAATGTGTCTTTACACTTCATCAGGGACCCTCTGATGAAATGACTGCTTAGAGTCACGAAACACGTCAGACATTACTTACCACCTCGAACTATTGTATTAGGAGTAATTTAAAGGCAAGCTACTTACATGATTGCTCGCTCCTCCACCACATAGTCTGACAGGTCCCGACTTACTCTGTCTTCTATGCGCAAGTGTGTGTGTGGTGAAAGAGCGAGCGATCGGGTAAGTAACTTACCTTCTCTCTGGCTCCTGCAGGTTTTTTGAAGAACAGGAGTTAAGACACAGCTCCTTACCTCCCATTCTTCAATAAACTAAATGCCCAAACTTTATTTTTTTCAGTGGAGATACCCTTTAAGATTGGAAGAAAGATTTTAGTCTACAAGTTTTGAAAGGTGTTTTCACTGTGAACTGAGTTAGGCAAGAAATGTGGTTATTGCTGGGTAGATTAGACTAATGGAAGTATGTCTTGATTCAACCTCCAATACTTTACTGGGTTGTATGAACAAATCTGAAGTTTGTTTCTTATTCAGTTAGTTTCTTATCCGCTGCATCCGCAGGCTGAAGTTGGTTTCTTATTATATCTGTTGTATTCAATTTGATCAACTGGACTTGAAGTTAGTTCTTGAAGACATTTCGCTAGTCATCCGACTGGCTTTCTCAATTCAGAATGACTTGTACAAGAATCTGGCAATCATGTACCCTGGAAAAATCCCAATTAGCATATCACAGCCAGGTGTTAAGGGCGTGATTGGATAGTGGCTAAGAGGTGTTATAAGAACGCCCAGGGTAAGGTGTCAAACAAGCATTGTACATGGCGTTGGTGTCGAACCCGTCCACCTCTATTTAGACTAGGTTTCTTTATTTTCACAAATGGCCTCCTTGACATCTCTATTGAGCCGTCCCGTTCCTTTGCCAATATGTTAACATTAACAATCTTCAAAGGTATGTCCTTTATCTAAGATGCAGGTACAACGGTCTGTGTCCTGACCCGAGAATTGGCTCTTCTGTCTGGGCCATACGTTGATGCAGTTGCTGTTTGGTCTCCCCCCACATACCAATCAGAGCATTCTTCACTGACTGCACATTTTACAAGTGCATCATAACACACAAGCACACCCATCTCCAAATGATGAGGTTCTTTTGTCTGCCAAATACAATTCTCAAACATGGGTAGTTAGATTTTAGCACAAATATAACCAATCAATAGGTCATGAAATGTGAACAATGAATTGTGTGTGATGTTATAATATCTGTATTAATGAATGCAGGTTTGGTTTTTTTTTTTTAATATTAAGACGGTTTGGCAATCCAACAAATGCTATAATACTAATAACACCCTCCTTCAAATGTATTGAGTCGCACAATCATAAATAGGAACATATTGTGTTTTATGCATTAAAAGTCACAGTATATACTGTAGTTTATCTGTAACTGAAATATTCATACAGCATTAGAGAGTGTGAAGGGATGAAGTGCAAGCCTAACTGAAGTAGGTAATGATCAGTGTCTGAAAATGTTAACCATAAGCTGTACACCAGCATTATCTTGCCTTTTCTGGGATGACCTGTGTGGTGGTAGGGGCTGCCTCAGGTGTTCCTCAATCAGATAGTGGCGAGTTCCTAACTAGAATGTGCAAGGAGACACTGCATAGGTTCTCCCTTCTCCCCACTTGGCTGCACCTTCTAGGAGCCTGGCAGTCTGTCTCATTACTTTACAGAGAGAGTCACTGCCCATTAGGTTCTCCTCCTTTAGTAGGGCCTGCAGCCAACTCAACTCGAATTGAACTATTCCTTTAATACTGATTGAAGTTCGGGAGGTTAAGAAGCAGTGCCTTACCTCCGATTTCATTCAGTATTGCAGGGCCCGAAAAAAAAAAATGGGAGCTAACTTACCTTTTGCGCCATCCACCCGGCCACCTGGAATCTCGACCGCTTCACTCTCTGTACAGCCATAGCGCGAATACGCGTAATGCGTGCTATGCTTCAGTGTGGTAATACCTATAACCATGATGGTGTCATCCCAGAAAGGCTAAGACAAGGCCCTAATTACTTACTTACATATGTTACACGTGATCTACTTCAGTTGGCCCTGAACTATGTGTACATACATTATTTGGCTCCTGGAAAGATTAGAAAATGGGTTGTTGTGTGTTAATTGTTCCGTGGGTTTGGTGACGGGTCTGGGGCAGGCTGCACCCAAGCCACTAACGGCTGGGTGATTGCTCTTTTGTAAGAAATTGTGTTTATCTCACCCAGCCTGAAATTGGTCATGTTAAGTGGTGTTGTGTATATAGTCATTTGTTGTTAATGTGGCTGATGATGATAATTATATTACTGAGACATCTTTGGGGAAATGTTACAGAAAGGAACCAAAATTGGTGGTGCGTATATTGTGTTATGAATGTCACTCAATGTGTTACCTTTAAATATCCATACTTGTTGCATCAGAACTCAAAAAATGTCACATACCAGTCAATAAAGATGTATTTCTTACTTGTTTTAATCTCTCATTCTCCATTTTATATTTCATATTTATTGCAACTACAAGTCGCCTAGCTAAGAATTACTGGGGCCTCCTGTAAAAGTTGATGGGGCCCCTATCCGTGCTTCATCCAGTGTTTAATGGGTGGGGCTATATCTGTCATAGGAAAATAAGAAGATGGGACCTCCTTTGATTCCTGGGGCCTTCTGTGATGGCTTCCCCTTCCCCTGGTAGTTAAGCCCCTGGCAAACTACCTGACAGTATTGTGGAAAGATTAGAGATAGGTTTAAAGATGAGAGAGTACACCAGAATTCGTTACTTTATTCCAGGTACTGAGGGACTTACACGTAGGTTAGTGAATATATAAGAAGTATAGGCTGACAGTGCTAGAAAAATATCTAGTAGTTAGGATGGCACAGCCAATCTCTTTCACTCTGATAAGTAGACTGTGGAAAGAAGATCATCCATAGCAAAAAGGGATTACAGTTTAAAAGGCTCTTTTTCCTATGAAAGGGAGTTACAGATTAGAGATAAAATGGATTCCTCGAAAGAAGGCCTGCAGAAGCAAAGGTATCCAATGACTAAACAGGAGTAACATAAAGACACAGGAGGGGCATGGCTATGCACAGACCAAGATGGACGCATAACTAGGGAGCTCCTCGGTACATCTAACTAAATGCTGACATACTCACTTTCACTAAAGGCAACCCCGCTCACTAAATCACATACCATCCACACCACCATGGGGAAGTGAAAACCTACAGGTACTACATTAACCGCCATGCCATTGGACAAATTTATAAAGCACTGGACGTAGAAGACCATCAGGACAAACCCAATATCAAGCCCTGTCATCTCTCTCCCTTTATCCCAGACAGAAGACATGGATGAACTGATCCAAACACCTATGATCCTGGAAAGATACCTATCTGTTTTGTCACAGCAAATCACGGACTCTCTAACCAAGAGTTCCACCATGGCCTTGCAGAGCTACGTACAGAACCAAGTTGGGGATCGAACAAGCCATATGGAGGACCGCATGGACAATATGTATGTATGTATGTTGTTTACTTAGAAGCACCACTTGGGGACGCAGTGCTGTACAGTAACAAAAAACAAAGTCATACAAGGGATAAATACATAAATAGTTTCATTACATAAATAATAAATTATATAAAGTGCTAGAGCTTTGCCACAAGAAGAAATGAGGTACCTGCATCGTAGAGCTTACAATCTATTATGCGATATGGCCACTTTGCTGACTGTACAGTTTATTAATAGGAACACTGTACAGTTCATTATTAGGAATACTGTACAATTTATGATTAGGAACATTGTACAGTTCATTAATAGGGACATTGAACAGTTCATTATTAGGACCATTGTACAGTTTATTAATAGGAACATTGCACGGTTCATTAATAGGAACATTGCATGGTTCATTAATAGGAACATTGTACGGTTCAT